>CM060312.1:6785027-6792527 GCA_030674185.1 Monoplex corrugatus | reverse complement strand
GCTTTCTCGTTGTGACTAGGTGCTCCAAATCCCCCTTCCTCATAAAATGGCCTATAAATGTTGCTTGTATTTTCCTAATCTTCTTCTTCATGTTCTTTTTGTGTCTGCCTCCTCCAAGACTGTCTCGTTTGTTTTCTTTGCTGTCCATGGAACTCTCAACATTCTTCTTACAAAGGACATTTCAGCTGCCTCGATCTTATTCTGACTTTATTTGTTGACTGTCCACGCTTCACATCCTTACAACAATGTCGGTTCTATATAAAACTGGAAAACTTTCATCCTGATGTTAATTGATAGGCATATGTTGGTAAAAACGCTTTTCATTTTCATAAATGCTGTTTCAGCTTGGCCGATGTTTATCTTTAACACACAACAAACTGACCATGTCCCTGCATCTGCCTCTTTCAGATATAAATCATGTGCAGTGATCCAAAGTTCGCAGAATACTTTTCTGTGGTTAGATTTTTCAAGTCTTTTTAGACATGGCTCTTAGCAGTAGTTTGTTGTAATTTCGTGACCCAAAAGCTATTTTGAGTAAGCGGCAGTTGGCGATTTCCTTGACTCAGAGAGCAATAGGTTAACACTTTTATGCTTGTATGAGCAATGGTTCTTGTGTAGTTACAGCGCTTTTCTCCGAACTCATTTCGACTCACTGCTCATCACACATATTAAAATGTTTTGAATGGAGTGCAGAGAACTCAAGCTGTTAAGTGAGCTGACCATATTCTACTATGTTGTTGTACGGTCTGCTTTTTCAGTGGGTGTTCATGCTTAGTGCTCCATGTAAAACTGTCTTTTTTTTTTTATTAATCAGTTTCAGTTGTGTTTCTATGGATCTCCTACAGATACCAGAAAAAGAAAACATGCAAATAAAAGCGCTGTAACTACACAAGAACCATTGCTCATACAAGCACAAAGGTGTTAACCTATTGCTCTCTGAGTCAAGGAAATCGCCAACTGGTTTCCATGAGCCGATGTACACAGATATGACTTACAGGATCTTTAAAATCCTTTCAGTCACTGTTCATGGCTACACGTGTTGACACGCTGTCAAACAACTGTAGGCAACTGTGGTCAACGCTAACGATGTCACTTTTCGGATTACTCTTTCCTGCATACCCCCGTGGGGATGTCGGGGGCTCTTTCAGTGTAAACAGTATCCCCCGCCTTCTGGAAATTTTGTGCCAGCAATTTCCTCTTTTCTGTCACTCTCTTTGTTTCTGCCTTGTTTCTTTGCTTTCTGTCATTTCTTCCTATCAGTTTCTGCCTTGCTGGTCCATTCACCTGTATGTGTTCCATAAAGTCTTTCGTACTTTCTCTTCAGGACTGATAATTGGGTACGTGTGTTAAGTGCATTTTTGACTCTGGGGAAGTGAGATTTGCAGAGGCAATTTTAAATAGTAGTAGGCATCCTTCAGTCTCGGAAGACTATGGAGTTGCGCTCTTGGTGTTTATTCTGGTGCAGCGTCGGGTGTGGCTGGCCAGTCCGACGCGGGAATGACAGTCCCTGTGGCAGAGGGCACAGATGAAGTCTGACGCTGGTCTTTCTGCCTGGGCTGCAGCCTTTCTTCTCGTTCTCTTTTCCTCGTGCTGCTGAGCGAGTGTCTCTTCGAACTTGGAGAGACCTTTCTGCACAGTCTGTCTCCAGGCTGGCCGTTTGAGGGCTGTTGCTTCCCAGTTGTCTTTGTCGATATTCAAGGCTTTTAGGTCCTTTTAGGACCTTTAGATAATATAGGCCCGTTTAATATATATGTTTAAGTATCCTCAGCCATGTTTAGATTTGTATTCAGGTATGTGTTTTAAATCCCCTGTGTGATAAATTGGACGGAGTGGTCAGCGCCAGGGGCATCTCCTTAGATTATATGTGCGATTACATTGATATGTGTACTTAATTTTCTTTTTCCCCCTGAGGTATTGTGTATGTTGTGAAATGGGTTATAGCCCTGATATGGCTCTACGCAGTCGGCTGGACTTAAAAACAGTGACAATAACATCTCTTCTGCATGAGACAGGATCAAGACTGATAATGAAGACCCAAAAAGTTATGGCAGTACATGTAGCCACCCTGAGGATTGCCAGTTGTTATCCTTCTGTGTAACCCTTTGACTCCCGCACCTTATAATAATAATATATTTTTATTTTAATATATTTTATTTATATAGCGCAAAATCTTGACAAAATCAAATCTAAGCGCTGAGCGTATACATGCATACATACCTACATACATATGAGCGTATACATGCATACATACATACTTACATACTTACATACATAAATCTAAGCTGAGCGTATCCATGCATACATACATACATACATAAATCTAAGCGTATACATACATACATACATACGTACGCACATGCATACATAATAATTACAATATTTATATAGCGCAAATCTTGACAAAATCAAATCCAAGCGCCGAAAAGACACACACGCACACACGCACGCACGCACGCACGCACACAACACACACACACACACACACACACACACACACACACACACACACACACACACACACACACACACACACACACACATGCATGGCCACAAATGGGGAGAAAAGAATAAAAGCAATAAAAGCAAGAATAAAACCAATGGAAAACCTCATTGGCGTTGGCGATTATGGACTTCCATCTGTTTCTATCACTTATCCACCAACTGCAAAAATGTAACCCATTGACTCCCTCATCTCATCTGCAGGAAGTTGGTGGACAGGGTGAGGGAGTCAAAGGGTTCAAGGTTTTGCTTTGTTGGCATGGTTGGCAGTGCAGGATGCCGGTGGGCAAGGTTTGGGAGTCAAAGGATTAATTAAGCAAGAGAGAAAATTTTTTCTCTCTGTCTTGCTCGCAAACATAAGTGGTCTCCCTTCCTTCGTTTTCAGTGTTGTTTGTGTTTCTATACTTCAGCATCATCATCATCATCATCATCATCATCATCATCATCATCATCATCATCATCATCATCATCATCATCATCATCATCATCCATCATCATCATCAGGTGCCTTGCCGCACGCGTTGGCGATTATGGACTTCCATCTGTTTCTATCACTTGTTGCCTCAAGCATCTCTTCCACCCTCTTTGTCTTCAGCCACTCTGCAAGTCCGTCTAGTATCTTCTCCCTGGGTCTACCCGGTGCTCTCTTTCCCACCAGCTTTCCCGTTGTGACCAGGTGACCCTTTCCGCATAAAATGGCCTATAAATATTGCCTGTCTTTTCCTAATTTTCTTTATGTATGATCTACTTGTGTCTGCCTCTATCAAGACAGTCTCGTTTGTTTTCTTTGCTGTCCATGGAACGGCGGACTTTATTGCCGTACTAGGTGATAGCCTTGTTCTGTATATGATGAGTGCAGTCATGACCTTGCCCTGGCATTCAGCGATATTGCCTGTTGCTGTCTCATTGCCCCTGGCCTGGTGCCGGTCCACGCATAGGCGTGGGATCTCACAATGCTCCTCAATATCATATTTTTGATATTTTTGTTCTTTTCTTTTGTTACATAAAATGTATAATGTTATTGTATCTTCCCAGATTTGTTGAACTTTCTATTGCTGCAGCAATTCATTTGTAAGTTCTATACATGTACACTATGAATACGGTTCATAAGCTTCTGCTTGTTGTATTCAATGTTCTGTTGTCTGCTGCAATGTTTTTCCTTGAATTAAAAAAAATCTGTTAAAAAAATTAACCCTCTGACTCCCGCACCCTATCCATCAACTACAAAAACTTAACCATTTGACCCCTCTCACCCTATCCACCTATTCCTGCAGGAAGCTGGTGGATTGGGTGAGGGAGACACAGAGGGTTAATTTTTTTGCTTTGCTAGCATGGTTGGCAGTGCAGGATGATGGTGGACAGGGTTTGGGAGTGAAAGGGTGAAGCGGAATGCAGCTGAGCTTTATCTATCCAAAGCCAGCGTGCGTCAACACGTCTGTCTGATGTGCTACGTGCCATACCCACATGAAGGAGTGTTTTAACACTGCCGGGTCTTCCTTAACACATAATTCACTTAGTGCCATACACACATGAAGGAGTGTTTTAACACTGCCGGGTCTTCCTTCACACATAATTCACTTAGTGCCATACCCACATGAAGGAGTGTTTTAACATTGCTAGGTCTTCCTTCACACATAATTCACTTAGTGCCATACCCACATGAAGGAGTGTTTTACATTGCTAGGTCTTCCTTCACACATAATTCACTTAGTGCCATACACACATGAAGGAGTGTTTTAACACTGCTAGGTCTTCCTTCACACATAATTCACTTAGTGTCATACACACATGAAGGAGGGTTTTACACTGTAGGTCTTCCTTCACACATAATTCACTTAGTGCCATACACACATGAAGGAGTGTTTTAACATTGCTAGGTCTTCCTTCACACATAATTCACTTAGTGCCATACACACATGAAGGAGTGTTTTAACACTGCTAGGTCTTCCTTCACACATAATTCACTTAGTGCCATACACACATGAAGGAGGGTTTTAACACTGCTAGGTCTTCCTTCACACATAATTCACTTAGTGCCATACACACATGAAGGAGGGTTTTAACACTGCTAGGTCTTCCTTCACACATAATTCACTTAGTGCCATACACACATGAAGGAGTGTTTTAACATTGCTAGGTCTTCCTTCACACATAATTCACTTAGTGCTATACACACATGAAGGAGTGTTTTACATTGCTAGGTCTTCCTTCACACATAATTCACTTAGTGCCATACCCACATGAAGGAGTGTTTTAACATTGCTAGGTCTTCCTTCACACATAATTCACTTAGTGCCATACACACATGAAGGAGTGTTTTAACACTGCTAGGTCTTCCTTCACACATAATTCACTTAGTGCCATACCCACATGAAGGAGTGTTTTAACATTGCTAGGTCTTCCTTCACACATAATTCACTTAGTGCCATACCCACATGAAGGAGGGTTTTAACATTGCTAGGTCTTCCTTCACACATAATTCACTTAGTGCCATACCCATATGAAGGAGGGTTTTAACATTGCTAGGTCTTCCTTCACACATAATTCACTTAGTGCCATACCCACATGAAGGAGTGTTTTAACATTGCTAGGTCTTCCTTCACACATAATTCACTTAGTGCCATACACACATGAAGGAGTGTTTTAACACTGCCGGGTCTTCCTTCACACATAATTCACTTAGTGCCATACCCACATGAAGGAGTGTTTTAACATTGCTAGGTCTTCCTTCACACATAATTCACTTAGTGCAATACCCACATGAAGGAGTGTTTTACATTGCTAGGTCTTCCTTCACACATAATTCACTTAGTGCCATACACACATGAAGGAGTGTTTTAACACTGCTAGGTCTTCCTTCACACATAATTCACTTAGTGCCATACACACATGAAGGAGGGTTTTAACACTGCTAGGTCTTCCTTCACACATAATTCACTTAGTGCCATACCCACATGAAGGAGTGTTTTAACATTGCTAGGTCTTCCTTCACACATAATTCACTTAGTGCCATACACACATGAAGGAGTGTTTTACACTGCTAGGTCTTCCTTCACACATAATTCACTTAGTGCCATACACACATGAAGGAGGGTTTTACACTGTAGGTCTTCCTTCACACATAATTCACTTAGTGCCATACACACATGAAGGAGGGTTTTACACTGTAGGTCTTCCTTCACACATAATTCACTTAGTGCCATACACACATGAAGGAGTGTTTTAACATTGCTAGGTCTTCCTTCACACATAATTCACTTAGTGCCATACCCACATGAAGGAGGGTTTTAACACTGCTAGGTCTTCCTTCACACATAATTCACTTAGTGCCATACACACATGAAGGAGTGTTTTACATTGCTAGGTCTTCCTTCACACATAATTCACTTAGTGCCATACACACATGAAGGAGTGTTTTAACACTGCTAGGTCTTCCTTCACACATAATTCACTTAGTGCCATACCCACATGAAGGAGGGTTTTAACATTGCTAGGTCTTCCTTCACACATAATTCACTTAGTGCCATACACACATGAAGGAGTGTTTTAACATTGCTAGGTCTTCCTTCACACATAATTCACTTAGTGCCATACACACATGAAGGAGTGTTTTAACATTGCTAGGTCTTCCTTCACACATAATTCACTTAGTGCCATACACACATGAAGGAGTGTTTTAACATTGCTAGGTCTTCCTTCACACATAATTCACTTAGTGCCATACACACATGAAGGAGTGTTTTAACATTGCTAGGTCTTCCTTCACACATAATTCACTTAGTGCCATACACACATGAAGGAGTGTTTTAACATTGCTAGGTCTTCCTTCACACATAATTCACTTAGTGCCATACACACATGAAGGAGGGTTTTAACATTGCTAGGTCTTCCTTCACACATAATTCACTTAGTGCCATACACACATGAAGGAGGGTTTTAACATTGCTAGGTCTTCCTTCACACATAATTCACTTAGTGCATACACACATGAAGTAGGTTTTAACATTGCTAGGTCTTCCTTCACACATAATTCACTTAGTGCCATACACACATGAAGGAGTGTTTTAACATTGCTAGGTCTTCCTTCACACATAATTCACTTAGTGCCATACACACATGAAGGAGTGTTTTACATTGCTAGGTCTTCCTTCACACATAATTCACTTAGTGCTATACACACATGAAGGAGTGTTTTAACATTGCTAGGTCTTCCTTCACACATAATTCACTTAGTGCCATACACACATGAAGGAGTGTTTTAACATTGCTAGGTCTTCTTCACACATAATTCACTAGTGCATACACACATGAAGGATTTAACATCTAGTCTCCTTACACAAATACTGTCATACACACATGAAGGAGTGTTTTAACATTGCTAGGTCTTCCTTCACACATAATTCACTTAGTGCCATACCACAATGAAGGAGTGTTTTAACATTGCTAGGTCTTCCTTCACACATAATTCACTTAGTGCCATACCACACATGAAGGAGTGTTTTAACATTGCTAGGTCTTCCTTCACACATAATTCACTTAGTGCCATACACACATGAAGGAGTGTTTTAACATTGCTAGGTCTTCCTTCACACATAATTCACTTAGTGCCATACACACATGAAGGAGTGTTTTAACATTGCTAGGTCTTCCTTCACACATAATTCACTTAGTGCCATACACACATGAAGGAGTGTTTTAACATTGCTAGGTCTTCCTTCACACATAATTCACTTAGTGCCATACACACATGAAGGAGGTTTTAACATTGCTAGGTCTTCCTTCACACATAATTCACTTAGTGCCATACACACATGAAGGAGTGTTTTAACATTGCTAGGTCTTCCTTCACACATAATTCACTTAGTGCCATACACACATGAAGGAGTGTTTTAACATTGCTAGGTCTTCCTTCACACATAATTCACTTAGTGCCATACACACATGAAGGAGTGTTTTAACATTGCTAGGTCTTCCTTCACACATAATTCACTTAGTGCCATA
>CM060312.1:6767527-6775027 GCA_030674185.1 Monoplex corrugatus | reverse complement strand
TCTCCCACCCTCTCTGTCCTTCAGCCACTCTGCAATCCGTCCAATATTTTCTCCCTGGGTCTACCTGGTGTTCTCTTTCCCTCCAGCTTTCTTGTTGTGACCAGGTGTTCTAATTCCCCTTTCCTCATAATATGTCCTCTAAATATTGCTTGTCTTTTCCTGATCTTCTTTATTAATGGTCTTCTTGTGTCTGCCTCATTCACGACTGTTTTAGTTTGTTTTCTTTGTGTTCATGGGACTCTCAACATTCTTCTTAGAAATCACATTTTAGTTGCCTCAATTTTGTTCTGACTTTGTGTGTTGAATGTCCACGCCTCACAACTGTACAACAGTGTCGGTTCTATATAAGATTCAAGAACTCCCTTCCTGATGTCAATTGATAGATAGAGATGGTACACTGAAGAAAGCCATATGCTGATTAAAAAAGAGTTCCCATTCGCTTTGGTGTTGTGGTTAATTTAATGCAATGGGCCACAGACTGGAAGATTGTGGGTTCCAGTTCCCCCAGTTCTGTCAAAATCCCTCAGGATTTTCCAGCCCCAGTGATCTCCTACACAAAACCGAGTGTGCTATGGACTCATTGGGGAAGATTTGGACCACACAGTCGAGTCTCATCCACTTCACGGACGCGTCAGTGAGGGTTTGCTCAAATCTTCTGACCAACACCGCAGGTGTCTGTATCTCTTGGGTCTCGTTGACGTGAGGAGATATTATGATAGCAAGCGTAGAGGCGTTGTAGAGTACATCTGTGTCACGCAGGCTCAGTCCTAATATGGAACATCATAGCGTCATAATCATCATCCCCATCATGATCATCATCATAGCAGTGTGAAAGCTTGCTCCATCTTCTGTGGTCATTAATGTGGCGTAGTAAAAAACAAAACAAAACAAGAAAACACATACACACACACAAAACACACACAAAACACACGCGCGCGCGTGCTCAATTGTTGTGTTTGATGTATGTAAGCGCCTACTCTTAAATAAGTTCATGTACAAGTCAGTGTATTTAAAGCAAAATGGGACTTAAGTTAAAACAGTGAAACATCAAAAGGAGAAACAGCAAAAAGCAAAACGGGAAAAGGCGAAAAAACAAATAAAGCAGGAAAGTGTGAAATGGGAAAAGATGTAACAGGAAAAGATGAAACAGGAAAAGACGAAACAGGAAAAGACGAAACAGGAAAAGCCAAAACAGGAAAAGACGTAACAGGAAAAGCCAAAACAGGAAAAGACGTAACAGGAAAAGCCAAAACAGGAAAAGACGTAACAGGAAAAGCCAAAGCAGGAAAAGACGTAGCAGGAAAAGCCAAAGCAGGAAAAGACGAAACAGGAAAAGCCAAAACAGCAAAAGACGTAACAGGAAAAGCCAAAACAGGAAAGACGTAACAGGAAAAGCCAAAACAGGAAGAAAAGCCAAAACAGGAAAAGACGTAACAGGAAAAGCCAAAACAGGAAAAGACGTAACAGGAAAAGCCAAAACAGGAAAAGACGTAACAGGAAAAGCCAAAACAGGAAAAGACGTAACAGGAAAAGACGAAACGGGGAAAGGTGACACAGGAAAACGCGAAACAGGAAAAGCCAAAACAGAAAAAGACGAAACAGGAAAAAGACGAAATGGGGAAAAGGCGAAGTGAGGAAAAGACAGTTTCAGTATAACCACAGTCAGGAACAGAGGGGTTCCTACAGCCGCAGTCTAGACGATTGTCGGAAGTCTTCATCAGTCTCCAGGGTCACCCATCCTTTGAGACAAGTGTGGTAGGCAGTCAGTCCCCTCAACAATGGGGGAGGGGGAGAGTGGGGCCTGGGGGGGGGGGGTGAAGTGGTGGCGATAGTTGACGATCACTTAGCCTGGCTCCACCGTGACTAGCAAAAAGATTATTGCTGTTAGTGTGGGGATTATGACTAAGTGATGGCGTCCTAAGGGACGTGGTGGTGGAGGACTTTTTGGCGTAGAGGTAGAGCTTTCACGTTCTGGTCGGAATGCATGAGTTCGATTCTAACTGAGGGAAACACTTTTAGGTGAAGCAGAAAGACAGAGAGAGGGAGACTCAGAGAGAGAGAGACAGAGACAGAGACAGAGAGACAGACAAAGACAGAGGAGAGAGAGAGAAAGAGGGAGAGAGAGACAGACAGAGACAGACAGAGAGACAGAGAGAGAGAGAGCGAGAGAGACAGAGAGAGAATGAAAGAGAGAGACGGAGAGAGAGAATGAGAGAAAGGTGGAGGAGAGGGAGAGAGAAAAAGAGTGAAACAAGGAGAGAGCGGTGGAGAGCAAGGAAGAGAGAGGGAGAGATAGGGAGAGAGAGGGAGAGAGGGAATTAGAAAGAGAAAAAGTAAGAAAAGATGGACATCGCCTTTATATAATACTGCCCCCGCCCCTCACCCCTCACCACTACCCCCCCCCCCCCACACACACACACAAAAAGGTCTGTGCTACTCATTCTCACATGTTATGGGACACCTTTGATTTTTAAAGCATGTAAGATCAGATCAGGCACTGCCGAACTCTACTGAAGTGACCTGAAAGCTGCAGAGTCTTCTCTGCCGGGTGACTTCACGGCGACTTGATACTGCCTGTATACTGTCTAGTACTGGAAACGCTAATGAACTAGCAGTGTCTGAAACAGCCAAAATGAAGGCGTGAGATGAGAGACAAAAATAAGAATAAGAGGGGAAAAGAAAAGGAGATAAGAAACAAAAGTAGAAGAAAGAGAAGAAAGAGAAGAAAGAGAAGAAAGAGAAGAAAGAGAAGAAAGAGAAGAAATAGAAGAAAGAGAAGAAATAGAAGAAATAGAAGAAATAGAAGAAAGAGAAGAAATAGAAGAAATAGAAGAAAAAGAAGAAAGAGAAGAAAGAGAAGAAAGAGAAGAAATAGAAGAAAGAGAAGAAAAAGAAGAAAGAGAAGAAAGAGAAGAAAGAGAAGAAAGAGAAGAAATAGAAGAAAGAGAAGAAATAGAAGAAAAAGAAGAAAGAGAAGAAAGAGAAGAAAGAGAAGAAATAGAAGAAATAGAAGAAAAAGAAGAAAGAGAAGAAAAAGAAGAAAGAGAAGAAAGAGAAGAAATAGAAGAAAGAGAAGAAAGAGAAGAAATAGAAGAAATAGAAGAAATAGAAGAAAGAGAAGAAAGAGAAGAAAGAGAAGAAATAGAAGAAATAGAAGAAATAGAAGAAAGAGTAGAAATAGAAGAAAGAGAAGAAATAGAAGAAATAGAAGAAAGAGAAGAAAGAGAAGAAAGAGAAGAAATAGAAGAAAGAGAAGAAATAGAAGAAATAGAAGAAAGAGAAGAAATAGAAGAAAGAGAAGAAATAGAAGAAAGAGAAGAAAGAGAAGAAATAGAAGAAAGAGAAGAAAGAGAAGAAATAGAAGAAAGAGAAGAAATAGAAGAAATAGAAGAAAGAGAAGAAATAGAAGAAAGAGAAGAAATAGAAGAAAGAGAAGAAAGAGAAGAAAGAGAAGAAATAGAAGAAAGAGAAGAAATAGAAGAAAGAGAAGAAATAGAAGAAATAGAAGAAAGAGAAGAAATAGAAGAAAGAGAAGAAAGAGAAGAAAGAGAAGAAAGAGAAGAAAGAGAAGAAAGAGAAGAAAGAGAAGAAAGAGAAGAAAGAAGAAAGAGAAGAAAGAGAAGAAAGAGAAGAAAGAAGAAATAGAAGAAAGAGAAGAAAGGGGAAGAAAGAGAAGAAAGAGAAGAAAGAGAAGAAAGAGAAGAAAGAGAAGAAAAGAAGAAAGAGAAGAAAGAGAAGAAAAGAAGAAAGAAGAAAGAAAAGAGAAGAAAGAGAAGAAAGAGAAAAGAGAAGAAAGAGAAGAAAGAGAAGAAAGAGAAGAAAGAAAAAGAGAAGAAGAGAGAAGAGAAGAAGAGAAGAAGAGAAGGGACTAAGTAATTTATGTGAATAACTACAGGAAAAAATTGGTAGTCTTAGAGCATTCTTCCTTTGTCTAAGACGGTAATCTTCTTCTTCTTTAGTTTGATGTCTATGTGGTTAGGCCACAAGCTGTGATGAAGGCAGGAGGTTTTGGTTTGGTTTTGGTTTGGTTTGGTTTGGTTTTGGTTTGGTTTGGTTTGGTTTTGGTTTTGGTTTGGTTTGGTTTGGTTTGGTTTTGGTTTTGGTTTGGTTTGGTTTGGTTTGGTTTGGTTTTGGTTTTGGTTTGGTTTGGTTTGGTTTTGGTTTTGGTTTTGTTTCGTTTCGTTTAGTTTCTTTTGGTTTCGTTTCGTTTGAGTAATTTGATTTGGTTTCGTTTGATTTGGTTTGGTTTGGTTTGGCTTGCCTTGGTTGAGTTTTGGTTGGTTTTGTTTTGTTTGGTTTGGTTTGGGTTTGGTTTGGTTTGATTTGGTTTTGGTTTGGTTTAGTTTGGTTTTTTGTTTTGTTTCGTTTCGTTTAGTTCCTTTTGGTTTCATTTCGTTTGGGTAATTTGATTTCGTTTGGTTTGGTTTGGTTTGGTTTGGTTTGATTTGGCTTTGTTGAGCTTTGGTTTATTTGGTTTCGTTTGGGTAATTTGATTTGGTTTGGTTTGGTTTGGTTTGGTTTGGTTTCCAATTCCTTCCGGCGGCCTTGAAGCACAGTAGTTACAGGCATCCTACCCGGAGTTGATGCAAAATAAACGCTAAGTAATGGACTTAGAAAAGGGTTGGCAACCAAAAAGAGAGGAAAAGTAAAAATCAACAAACTACAAAGAGACAAGACACACACACACACACACAAACATTTACTGATACCACAGTAAACTTCAGAGTCTATTATTTATTTCTACTTAGTTATTTAGTCAGTTAGTTAGTTAGTCAGTCAATTAGTTAGTTAGTTAATTAGTTAGTTGGTTGGTTGGTTGGCTGGTTGGTTGGTTGGTGGTTGGGTTGGTTGGTGGGTTAGTTAGTTAGTCAGTTGGTTGGTTGGTTGGTTGGTTAGTCAGTCAGTTTGTTAGCTAGTTGATTGGTAGGTTGTTTAGTTGGTTGATTGGTTGGTTGGTTGGTTGGCTGGTTGGTTGGTTGGTTGGTTGGTTGGTTAGTTAGTTGGTTTATTTATTGATTTGTTTATTTATTCATTTATTTATTTATTCATTTATTTGCCAGGTCCGGGGCGCACCGCCAAGATCATCAGAGACCTGACTGAACGCATGAAGGTCATTGAGGACAAGTTTGGACATCTCATGCAGATAAATGGGGTAAGGATCTGTGACTTTTCTGATTGTTTTTTCCTTTTTTATTTCTCTCTCTCTCTCTCTCTCTTGTCTCTGTCTCTTCTCTCTGCTCTCTCTCTCTGTCTCTCTCTCTCTCTGTCTCTGTCTCTGTCTCTCCCTCTCTCTCTCTCTCTTTGTCTCTTCTCTCTCCCTGTCTCTGTCTCTCTCTTTTAACCTTTCGACTCCAGCTCCTTATCCACCAATCGCAAATATTTAATCCTTTGACTCCCTCACCCTATCCAGCGGCTTACCTGTGTGAGTGCGTGTGTATGTGTGTGTGTAGTGTGTGTGTGTATGTGTGTGTGTATGTGTGTGCGTGTGTGTGTATGTGTGTGTGTGTGAGTGCGTGTGTGGTGTGTGTGTGTGTGTGTGTGTATGTGTGCGTGTGTGTGTGTGTGTGTGTGTGTGTGTGTGTGTGTGTGTGTGTGTGTGTGTGTGTATACGTGTGTGTGTATGTCACTGTGTAAATGTACGCAAGTATATGTGTGTGACTGTGTGTTTGTGTGTTTTCTGTTTTCTCTCTCTGTCTCAGTCTCTCTCTTTGTCTCTCTCTGTCTGTCTGTCTGTCTGTCTGTCTCTCTCTCTCTTTGTGCCTCCATCTCCTTCTCTTTCAATCTCTCTCTCTTTCAATCTCTCTCTCTTTCAATCTCTCTCTCTCTTTCTGTCTTTCTCTCTCTCTCTCTCTCTCTTCTCTCTCTCTCTCTCTCTCTCTCTCCTCTCTCTCTCTCCTCTCTCTCTGTTTCTTCCTGCAGGAAGCTGATGGATAGGGTGAAGGAATCAAAGAGTTACGTTTTTGCTTTGCTAGCATGGTTGGCAATGCTGGATGCTGGTGGAGAGTGTGCGGGAGTGAAAGGGTTAATTTCGTTGTTTATGTATTCATCTTTTATTTGTTTCTTTCTTTGTCTCTTGCTCGTGCATCTGGTTTAGATATAATAATTATGTTAATATGGTTTCAGGTGTTTTGTTCATTTACACGTTTATTTCATCGTTTTATTTGTTTTGTTTATAAATTCATGTTAATTTTGTTTGTTTCGCTTGTAAATTCATGTTCATTTTGTTTGTTTCGTTTGTAAATTCATGTTAATTTGATTTGTTTCGTTTATGAATTCATGTATTAACCCATTTCATGTGTGTATGAAAAACTCTCTCTCTCTCTCTCTCTCTCTCTCTTCTCTCTCTCCTCTCTCTCTCTCTCTCTCTCTCCCCTCTCTCTCTCTGTATGTACGTGTGTGTGTGTGCGTGTCACTGCGTAAATGTATACAAGTGTATGTGTGTGATTGTGTATTTGTGTGTTTGTTCTCTTTCTCTCTCTCTCTGTCTCTTTCTTTCTTTCTTTCTTGCTATCTCTCTTTCTCTCTCTATTTGTTTATATTTCTCTGTCTCTCTCTTTCTCCTTATCTCTCTTTCTCTGTCTCTCTCTGTCTGTCTTTGTCTCTGTCTCTCTGTCTCTGTACATCTCTCTGTCTCTCTCTGTCTCTGTCTCTCTGTCTCTCTCGCTCTTTCTCGCTCTCTCTCTCTCTCTCTGTACTTGCGTATTTGTGTAGGTGTGTATATAGGTATTGGTGTGTGCATTTACACGTATGTGTGTGCTTGTGTGTTTGTACGTATGTGCTTATGTGCATGCGCGTGTGCGTGTGTGTTCGTATGTGTGTGTGTGTGTGTGTGTGTGTGTGTGTGTGTGTGTGCGTGTGTGTGCGTGCGCGTGTGTTTACGTGCGTGTGCGTGATTGAGGCAGGGGGGGGGGGGGGAGACCTGATCGACGGTATTCACAGTGATAGCTATTGATCTTTGGGGAAGGCGGGGAAGGGGGAGGGGTTGGGCGGGGGGGGGGGTGAAGAAGGAGAATGGAATTCGGTCCTATCTTGAGCCATCTTCTACTGGACCTCTCCGTCCTATCGATCGATGTGGGCATCTCTGTGCGTGTGTGGGGGGTGGGGGTGGGGGTGGGCGTGGGGGTGGGGGTGTGTGGGGTGGGAGTGTGTGTGTGTGTGTGTGTGGTGTGTGTGTGTGTGTTTGTGCGTGTGTGGTGTGTGCGTTTTGTGGTGTGTGTGTGGTGTGTGTGTGTGTTTGTGTTGTGTGTGTGGTTGTGTGTGTATGTTGTTGTGTGTGTGTGTGTGTGTGTGTGTGTGTGTGTGTGTGTGTGTGTGTGTGTGTGTGTGTGTGTGTGTGTGTGAATGTGTGAGTTTATCTTTCTCTCTTTCCTTCCCTCCCTCCTCTCTCTCTTTCTTTCTCTCTCTCACTCTCTCTCTCTTTCTCTATCGTTCTCTCTCTCTCACTCTCTCTGTCACTCTCTCTGTGTCTCTCACTCTGTCTCTCTCCTCTGTCTCTCTCTG
>CM060312.1:6750027-6760027 GCA_030674185.1 Monoplex corrugatus | reverse complement strand
AGAGCAGTAATTCTGACTGCATTGCTGTGTGGATACGAGGCCTGGACTCTCTACCATAGGCATGTCAAGTTACTAGATCAGTTTCACCAGCGCTATCTCCGACGTATCTTAAACATCAAATGGTACAACAGAGTCTGGACATCTCGTGCGCATGCAGGATAACAGGCTTCCAAAGCAGCTCTTCTGAGGTGAACTGACAAAGAGCCATCGACCAAGAGGACGGCCAAAGCTTCGTTTCAAAGACACCCTGAAAAAGTCCCTCCAGAAATGTGACATTGATGAAGAACAGTGGGAAATCATGGCCACAAACAGGTCTGAATGGAGGCAAGCTATTCGCAAGGGAACAGAAGCTTATGAAAATGAAAGACGAAGCAGCCAAGTGGAAAAGCGTGCAGCAGTAAAGGCCAGAACCAACTCTGCAGAACGTTCCTTTGAGTGTCCAGTAAGCGGCCACCTGTGTGCATCAGACTTTGGCCTGAGATCCCACATGAGGGTACACAAATAAAGTGCTAAGTTGGACTTTATCGACCACGGTAGTGGAAACACACACACACACACACACACACACACACACACACACACACACACACACACACACACACATACACCCAAACACACATACATACATATATATATATATATATATACATATACATATATATATATATATATACATATACATATATATACATATATATATATATATATATATATATATATATATATATATATATATATATATATGTATAACTGTGCCTTGTGGAAACATGAAAACACTCAGAATGCACGTCTCCTGAAGATGGAGTATGCAGACTGTATTCACCGGTCTTCTCCATCCTACATTTGTGACAATATCAATAGTTATACGCCAACTCGCACCTTGACCTCTTTCCTTTCAGGTTCCTAGATTTAAACTATCAACTGTTTACCAGCGTTCTTTCGCTATTTCAGGACCGTCTGTCTGGAACAGAATTCCATTCTCCCTTCGTCTAACACCTTCCCTTCCTGCGTTTAAATCCAATTTAAAAACTCACCTCTTCTTCTGACAATGAATTCTACAACTTACTCTTTCCCTCAGTTTGTGTATGTCTTTTTTTTTTAAAACCATCTAAGTTCTTTTCTTTCTTTTTCATCACCATCATCATCATCATCATCATCATCATCATCATCATCATCATCATCATCATCATCATAGTCGTCGTCGTCGTCGTCATCGTCGTCGTCGTCATCATCATTGTCATGATTATAGTTATAATCATTATCATCATCATTATTATTATTATTATTGTTGTTGTTATTATTATTATTACTATATCATTACAGTACAGCAATATACCGCCAGCACAGTGTGGGCAAAACATCATCATCATCATCATCATCGTCGTCGTCATCATTGTCATGATTATAGTTATAATCATTACTCTTCTTCTTCTTCTTCTACTTCTTCTTCTACTTCTTATTTTTATTATTATTATTATCATCATCATTATTATTACTGTTGTTATTGTTGTTATTATTATCATTATCATCACAGTACAGCAATGTACCGCCAGCACAGCGTAGGCAAAACAACACATACACATCCGAGTGAAATCGAGACGCTGCAAATCCGAAGCCAAAAACAGCTTCAAGAAATATCAGAGACAGTAACGTCAGTTTCTACGTACCTAAAAATGTTGTTTCTCTGTCTTAGATACACACGCGCGCTTGCATACGCACGAGCACAAACGCACAGCACAAACACACGAGCACAAACGCACGAGCACAAACGCACGAGCACAAACACACGAGCACAAACACACGAACACAAACACACGAGCACAAACACACGAGCATAAAACACACGAGCACAAACACACGAGCATAAAACACACGAACACAAACACACGAACACAAACACACGAGCACAAACACACGAACACAAACACACGAGCACAAACACACGAACACAAACACACGAACACAAACACACGAGCACAAACACACGAGCACAAACACACGAACACAAACACACGAGCACAAACACACGAGCACAAACACACGAGCACAAACACACGAGCACAAACACACGAGCACAAACACACGAGCATAAACACACGAACACAAACACACGAACACAAACACACGAACACAAACACACGAGCATAAACACACGAACACAAACACACGAACACAAACACACGAGCACAAACACACGAGCATAAACACACGAACACAAACACACGAACACAAACACACGAACACAAACACACGAGCACAAACACACGAACACAAACACACGAGCACAAACACACGAACACAAACACACGAACACAAACACACGAGCACAACAAACACACGAGCATAAAACACACGAACACAAACACACGAACACAAACACACGAGCACAAACACACGAACACAAACACACGAGCACAAACACACGAACACAAACACACGAACACAAACACACGAGCATAAAACATACGAGCACAAACACACGAACACAAACACACGAGCATAAAACACACGAGCACAAACACACACGCGCGCGCACATCAGGCACGGCACTCACACAAACATACATCAAAGCTGTTACATTAAAACCAAACAAACCCAGTCAATGGTACTGGTAATATTGTTGTGTTGGCTACTTATCATGAAGCATGACTGGATTTTGTTCAATTATTCTTTTGACTTTACAACAGACAGACAGACATCAGCAAACAATGCTAATAGTGATTGAAAATGATACCAGTTCATTAATATAGGAAAAAGTATTGTTGATATATGAACAATAAATAATATACAGAACATATGTAACAATGACCAGGAAGAAAAAAACGTATTAAATACAACCAGACAAGTCCTGGCCTTTGTCGAGCATACGGTCTTGTCTCGTTGTATTAAATACGCGTTCTGATTCTATTTTCCTGTTGTTGTTGTTGTTGTTGCTGTTGTTGTTCTTGTTGTTGTTTTGGTTTGGTTTTGGTTTGTTTGTTTTTTGTTGTTTTTTGTCGTTGTTGTTGGTGATGGTGGTGGTTTTGATTGTTTTGTGTGTGTGTGTGTGTGTGTGTGTGTTTGTTTTGTTTTTGTTTTGTTTTGTTTTGTGTGTTGTGTGTGTGTGTGTGTGTGTGTGTGTGTGTGTGTGTGTGTGTGTGTGTGTGTGTGCGCGCGCGCGCGCGCGCGCGTATGTGTGTGTGTGTTTTCCTGTTTGCTTAAGCGCGGGCGGTCGCGCTTGTTTTGGATTTTATATATAACAATATTTGAAACAGTGAAGGTTTCAGTGTGTGCATCAAAATGTCATAATGCATGCCCGTATCTTTCCGCTGCATGGCTCAAACCCTCCCAAACGTACTCAGGTTTATAAAGATAGACCTGTCAGACTATATAATGTATTTCTTGAAACACGTAAAGGATATTGAGACTGACAGATCCGTAAACTGTTTTTCATAGAATTATTAATACCTTTTCTTGCCCCGTGGCCTGAGGGTCTCTGTCAGTTTTCTTCTTACATTAAGTGAAGATGATATCAGAGGGAAAACACAAAACACTGCAAAACATTGTTCTGTGGTTTACATCTGATACGGCCTTGAATGTGATTATGTCGGTAAAGTGTAAGAAAAGGAACGAACAGGAAGTGCATTTAAATTACTTCTCTTTGTGTGTGTGTGTGCGTGCGTGCGTGCGTGTGTGTGTGTGTGCGTGCGTGCGTGCGTGCGTACGTGCGTGTGTGTGTGCGTGCGTGCGTGCGTGCGTGCGTGCGTGCGTGTGTGTGTGTGTGTGTGTGTGTGTGTGTGTGTGTGTGTGTGTGTGTGTGTGCTTTAGCGTTATCATTTTCTCCGATTCATTCATTCACGTTTTGTTGTTGTTGTTTTTGTTTGCTTGTTTTTGTTGTTTGTTTGTTTGTTTGTTGTTTGCTTGCTTGTTTGTTTCTTTACTTGTTTGTATGTTTGTTTGTTTGTTTGCTTGCTTGCTTGTCCAAATGATATATTGCTGCTCAGTCTGCATGTGCTGTCTTTGGTGGGCGCCAATGCTGGCTGTTTCCAAAAGCCATTGGATATTGACAAAACTTACAGGATCTTTAACCGGCAAATTTGACGTCCTGCGAGTGTATACTTTGACGTCCTGCGTGTGTATAATTTGACGTCCTGCGTGTGTATAATTTGACGTCCTGCGTGTGCATAATTTGACGTCCTGCGTGTGTATAATTTTGACGTTCTGCGTGTGTATAATTTGACGTTCTGCGTGTGTATAATTTGACGTTCTGCGTGTGTATAGTTTTGACGTCCTGCGTGTGTATAATTTGACGTCCTGCGTGTGTATAATTTGACGTTCTGCTTGTGTATAATTTGACTTTCTGCGTGTGTATAATTTGACGTCCTGCGTGTGTATAATTTGACGTTCTGCGTGTGTATAATTTGACGTCCTGCGTGTGTATAATTTGACGTCCTGCGTGTGTATAATTTGACGTCCTGCGTGTGTATAATTTGACGTTCTGATTGTGTATAATTTGACGTCCTGCGTGTGTACAATTTGACGTCCTGCTTGTGTATAATTTGACGTCCTGCGTGTATATGATTTGACGTTCTGCGTGTGTATACACATGCAGGGGAGGGGGGTTAGGCACTGGTAAATCCGCGCACATGTTGACCTGGAAGATCAGTAAAACCTCCACCTTTTACCCACAAGGTGGGAGGTACCCAGTGCAGGGTCGAACCCCAGACCCTCTGATTGGATGACAGACCTTTTATCCACCTGACCGTCAGATCCATCAGTTGTGTCTTAATTTCACTGGTTATCACCGAGATAACATGACAAAATAAAGTTGCTTATCTCTCAGATGAGTGTATAGCACACATGGGTACTCATCATCATCATCATCATCATGTACTCATCATCATCACCATCATCATCATGTACTCATCATCATCATCATCATCATCTTCATCATCATCATCACCATCATGTGCCCTGCGGCGTGGCGTTTGCGATCATGGCTCTCCATACGAATCTATCCCTTGTCGCTGCAAGTACATCTCCTACCCTATCCGTTCTCAGCCACCCTGCAAGTCCGTCCAATATTTTCTCCCTGGGTCTACCTGGTATTCTCTTTCCTTCCGGCTTTCCTGTTGTGACCAGGCGCTCTAATTTCTATGTCCTCATAAAATGGCCTATAAATGTTGCTTGTCTTTTCCTAATTTTCTTTATTAATGATCTTCTTGTGCCTGCCTTCTTCAAGACTTTCTCGTTTGTTTTCTTTGTTGTTCACGAAACATCTTAACATTCTTCCTTGAAATCACATTTCAGTTACCTCAATTTTGTTCTGACTTTGTATTTTGACTGTCCACGCCTCACAACCGTACAACAATATCGGTCCTCTATAACACTGAAGAGTGCTTTTTTGGCTCAAATGAAGTGGGGCACTCATCATCACCATCAGATGCCTTGCCGCATGGCGTTGGCGATTATGGACTTCCATCTGTCTCTGTCTCTTGTTGCCTCAAGCATCTCTTCCACCTTCTCTGTCTTCAGCCACTCTGCAAGTCCGTCTAGTATCTTCTCCCTGGGTCTACTTGGTGCTCCCTTTCCCTCCAGCTTTCCCGTTGTGACCAGGTGTTCCAATTCCCCTTTCCTCATAAACTGGCCTATAAATGTTGCCTGCCGTTTCCTAATCTTCCATATGAATGATCTTCTTGTGTCTGCCTCCATCAAGTCTGTCTCGTTTGTTTTCTCTGCTGTCCATGGAACTCTCAACATCCTTCTTAGAAACCACATCTCGGCTGCTTCAATCATGTTCTGGCTTTGCTTGTTGACTGTCCACGTCTCGCAACCGTACAACAGTATTGGTTCTGTATAACATTCCAGAACTCTCTTCCTGATGTTAATTGATAGGCATTTGTTGGTAAGAATGCTTTTCATTTTGTTGAATGTTGTTTTGGCTTGGCCGATTCTGCTGGCTATTTCTGATGTGCATCTACCGTTTGGTGAAATGGTCGTTCCCAGGAATTTAGAATTATCAACCTGTCTCAAGGTTGTGCCGTTTGCGGGTGCAGAAATTAAGGCCCGCTTTTGTTTTGGAACCCACACGAGCTGTCTACTTTGCTTTTAGCTCATTAGGGGTTCCTATTTCCTGTCACGCTGTCTTTTGCTTACAAGACTTTCCTTGTTCTACCTTCCAGATCATTCACCTGTATTTCTACCACCGTGGGGATGTCGGGGGCTCTTTCAGTCTAAATAGTATCCCCACCTTCTGGAGATTCTTTTCTACAAATTTCCTCTTTTCTGTCACTCTTTGTTTCTGCCTTGCTCATTTGCCTTCTGTCATTTCTTCCTGTCATTTTCTGCGTTGCTGGTCCATTCACCTGTATGTGTTCTATAAAGCCTTACATACTTTCTTTTTTAAGATTGATAATTGGGTACATGTATTGACTGCATGTTTGGCTCTAAGGAACTGTGCTGTACAGAAGCAATTTTAAGAAATTTAGCCCGTTTTTAATATGTTTTAGTGTCCTTAGTTATATTTCAGTTTGATGCTCAGTGGAACAACTACATACCGACGTTCTCCCCGAGAAAACATAATTTCTTCATGACATGTTCTTCAGTATTGATGTGCATAACAAAGCCATCATTGATTAGAATATTGTCTTATACGTTTTGTAAGTTATAGGTTGTTTTTGTGTGGGTAGTGTTTGTCTTGTATGTGTAGATTGATGTCATTTCTGTTGCCACGTTGGTCGATGATGCTTGATTGTCGTTCAGCAAAGAGATGTATATTCTGTATAGGCCTACTATGTGCAGTTCATGTGTCAACATTGTCTTTTTACATTTGTAAATTGTTGTTGTTTTGGCCATTCTTTGTTGCCACATTGTATGTTAGATGTCCGTAATATGCTCTCTATAATTTTCCATTGCTTTTATTCTTTCTCCCCATTTTAGCCGTGTGCGTGTGCGTGTGTGTGTGTGTGTGTGTGTGTGTGTGTGTGTGTGCGTGCGTGTGTGTGTGTATGTGTGTGTGTGTGTGTGCGTGCGTGCGTGTGTGTCTGTTTTAGCGCTTAGATTTGATTTTATCAAGATTTTGCGCTATACAAAATAAATATTGTATTGTATTGTATGTCCGTTTGTTGTGAAACAAAAGACGAATGAAAGTAAGTTTTAAAAGAATGTGTATTCAGGTTGTTTTTAACCCCTGGATGGAGTGATCAAGCCAAGGTCTTATCCTCAGATTACTTGCGTAGTTGCATTGATATATGTACTTAACTTTCTTTTTCCATTTTTTCCCATTGACGTACAGTGTACGTTTTGAGACGGTTATGGCCCTGGTATGGCTCTGCGCAGTCGGCTGGGCTTTCAACAATAATAACAATAACAAAAATCATCTTTTTTTTTCAAATAAGTCCATAGTTCCCCAAATTATGACTGCCTTTAAGGCGCCATAAAGAACGGTTATACGTACATGCACAATTCCGCTTCCTTGTGCTAGGTCGGTAGATTTGTATTAATTTGTGTGCTGAGGTAGAGAGTGCACGCAGGTGTTCTACACTGCGTAATAAGAAGATGTGTACAGGTGGTGGGTTACATAAAAACAGTGTGACAGTGGCAGAGATGAGTAAAACTATGCGTGAATTGTAACAGGTGTGCTAGTCAGGTAGGTGCGTAAACGTCAGACTAATTAAAAGTCCCTAAGTTCGATCCACTTAGACACCTCCGCCTGGCGCATTTACGATCTCCCAGGTCAACATGTGTGTGCAGACCTGCTTTGCTTAACCTTTTGACTCCTGCACCCTGTCCACCCACTGCAAAAACTTAACCCTATGACTCCCTCACCCTACTCACCAGCTTCCTGCAGGAAGCTGTTGGATAGAGTAAGGGAGTCAAAGGGTTAAGTTTTTGCTTTGCTAGCAGGGTTGGCAATGTGGGATGCTGGTTGACATGGTTCGGGAGTCAAAGGGTTGATTAATTCCCTTCGTGTGTATATATACATGCAGATTTTCAAATTTGCATATTGATCTCAAGAATCCTGTAATCCATGCCAATTTCTGGCTTATGGAAACATGAACAACAACCAACATACACTCCCATCAAAGATGCAGACTGTACAACAACATATTTCAATTTCAATTTCAATCTCTCAAGATGACATCTCCGCGCTCGGAGTGAATTCATATGCACTAACGTCACAGGTGCCACGTGATGGAGAAGATCCACAATGGTCATGTCACAAGCCTTAAGCCTGCACATAAACCCATGAGCTGGCCAGGTCCTGAGGTCGTACCTAGACAGTTCCATAGCCCTGGGGTCGTAGGGGATGAGGTGGCGGAGACCTCAACTTTTCCCAGGGCCAGCACCACGAGGGCGGCGCCCATCCCCCCTTCCTCGCTTCAAATTCATATTCGTATTCACATTTTTTTTATACCAAGACTTCAGAAAGGCAAGAACGCTAGTCTTCAAGGGGTGGGATCCGAAAAATCAACCTATCTTTTCAGTGTTTTATACCAAGGCAGCCGGGCAATGCGCTGCTCTTCACGATTTAAAACTGCCGTGGGATCTTTAACGTGCGCAACCAGAAGGCACACGGGTCTGACTAAAACATAGTGGAGTGTGGTCAGCTCTCCTAAGAGCTTGAGTTCTCCGTGCTCCACTGAAGAGTCTGATTATGGCAGTGAGTCCAAATATGTTTGTAGAAATAGCGCTGTACAAGACAGATCTATATATTTGTAATTATAATGAATAAAGCTTGTTGTCTTGGTTGTGTACACCAGATAAAGGGCAAGATCCGGAGAGGCAAAGGGAAGGCAGGGGAGGCAATCATCAAGGCAGCCAGTGACGAAGGGGCCTGTATGATCGTCTGCGGCACTCGAGGTCACGGGAAAATCAAGCGGACCTTCCTGGGTAGCGTCAGCGACTACGTGGTGCATCACGCCAACGTCCCTGTCGTCATCTGCCGACGTCATTAGTTACCACAGCAATGACGTCATTTTCCTTTTTTTTTTTTTTAAACAGATTTTTCTTCTTCCAGATTTGCAGAACAACACGTGCTTTTTCTCTTATCTTTAATGATAAGTGGTAGACCTTTTCGAAGAACTGTTTTAAGGGGTGGGGGTGGGGGTGAAATGAAAGTCTTGGATCTCTGTTGAACGTTTTGTTTTTAAGGTGACATTTTTGAAATAACAGTAATCACATCAGCGCCACATCTCTGTATTATATCTGATAGTAATGATCACAACAACAACAGCAATAATAACAATGATAATGGTGGGGGTGGGTGTGGGGGTGGGGTGAAATGAAAGTCTTGGATCACTGTGAACGTTTGTTTTAAGGTGACATTTTTTGAAATAACAGTAATCACATCAGCGCCACATCTCTGTGCTGCATTTGACAGTAATGATCACAACAACAGCAATAATAATAAATAATAATAATAATAATAATAATAATAAAATAATAATAACAATAATAATAATAACATAATAATGATAATGATGATAATAATAATGATAATAATAATGATAAAAATATGATAATGATAATGATTATAATAATAATGACTACTTGTACAGCACCTGATTTCACGAACGCCCCATGCGCTTCACAAAGGACAAAAAAACAGACCAACTGTTTAAATACACAGTTAAAGAAACAGTGAAAATAATTTTTTCTTCTTGTTCTTCTTCTTCCTCTTATTTTTCTTGTTCTTGTTCTTCTTGTTCTTCATCTTGTTCTTGTTGTTGTTCCTCTTCTTGTTTTTGCTCTTGTTGTTCTTGTCTTTCTTCTTCTTCTTCTTTTTGTTGTTGTTGTTATCATTGTTGTTGTTGTTGTACTTCTTGTTCTTGTTCTTGCTCTTGTTCTTGTTCTTCTTCTTGTTCTTCTTCTCCTCCTCCTCTTCCTCCTCATTCTTCTTCTTCTGCAGGCTTTCCCCCACTAGGTTGTGAGTTTGCCGGTGCTGATCCTGGCCTTGCAGAATCTTCTGTCTGTGGCACCCTTCTCCTTCACCCTTGCTTGCTCCATGTCTTTGTCTAGA
>CM060312.1:6737527-6742527 GCA_030674185.1 Monoplex corrugatus | reverse complement strand
GGGGAACTTAACTAATCCTATACTGACACCACCAGAACAACAATGATGTTAAGCTGGGACAGTGAGAAGGCCAGTTTTAATGGGGGACTTAACTAATCTTATACTGATATCACCCGAACAACAATGATGTTAAGATGGGACAGTGAGAAGGCCAGTTTTAATGGGGAACTTAACTAATCCTATACTGACACAACCAGAACAACAATCATGTTAAGCTGGGACAGTGAGAAGGCCAGTTTTTAATGGGGGACTTAACTAATCTTATACTGATATCACCCGAACAACAATGATGTTAAGATGGGACAGTGAGAAGGCCAGTTTTAATGGGGGACTTAACTAATCTTATACTGATATCACCAGAACAATGACGTTAAGATGGGACAGTGAGAAGGCCAGTTTTAATGGAGACTTATCTAATCCTATTCCGACACCACCAGAACAACAACGATATTAAGAAAGGACGGTGAGAAGGCCAGTTTTAATGTAGCGCACCCCGGGATTTGAACTCACAACCAATAGCATGTGAATCCCACGCTTAAACCAACTGAGCTACCGAGGTCAGCCTTCAACAGTTCCCTGGAGGACTGATCTTTCTTTCTTTCTTTTATTGTTGTTTAAAGCCCAGCCGACTGCGCAGAGCCATATCAGGACTATAACCGCTTCAAAACACAAAACTTCAACAGGAAACAATTTTTTTTTTAAAAATAAAAAAAAAAAAAAAAAAAAGAAAAGAAAAAATTAAGTACACATATCAATGCATTCGCGCACATAATCTAAGGACATGCCCCCGGCGTAGGACCATTCTGTCCGATTTATCGCACAGGGGAAATTTAAAAAGCACACATGAATACAAACATAAGCATACATAAGGACACCAAAACGTACATAAAAACAGGCATAAATTACTTAAAATTGCTTCCGCATATCTCACCTCCTTAGAGCCAAAAATGCACTTAATACATGTACCCAATTATCAATCCGAAGAAAATGTACGTAAGACTTTATCGAAAAAATACAGGTGAATGGACCATTAAGGCAGAAAATAAGTAGAAATGACAGAAAGCAAGGCAACAAGGCAGAAACGAAGAGAGTGACAGAAAAGAAGAAATTTCTAGCACAGAATTTCCAGAAGGTGGGGATACTATTTATACTGAAAGAGCCCCCGGCATCCCAACGGGGGGGAAGGACTGATCTAGCCGGGCAGAAACAAAGAGGGTCACAGAAAAGAGGAGATGGCTGACACAGAATTTCCAGAAGGCGGGGGTGCTGTTTATACTGAAAGAGCCCCGGCATCCCCATGGGGGCAAAGATGTCAAACGAAGGAAAGAACACACACTGAAACACACAGATATACACACCAAAAACAAAACAAAACAAAACAAACAAACAAAACAAACAAACAAACAAAACAAAATACATGAATACAATAAAATCCCTGACACACACACACACGCGCATATGCACGCACAGAGCACACATACACTTAAGCACACAACACAACACAACACATACACAGACACAGACACAGACACACACACACACACACACACACACACACACACACACACACAGGGTGGGAGAGAGAGAGAGAAGGGGAAGGAGAGAGAGAGAGAGAGAGAGAGAGAGAGAGAGAGAGAGAGAGAGAGAGAGAGAAGAGAGAGAGAGAGAGACGACAGAAGACAGACAGAGAGAGAGACAGAGAGAGAAGACAGACAGAGACAGAGAGAGACAGACAGACAGAAGAGAGGAGAGAGAGAGACAGACAGACAGACAGAGAGAGAGAGGAAAAAGAGAGACAGACAGACAGACGAGAGAGAGAGAAAAGACAGACAGACAGAAGAGAAAAGAGAGAGAAGACGAAGAGAGAGAAGAAGAGAGAGAGAGAGAGAAGACAGAGAAGAGAGAGAGAGAAGAAGAGAGAGAGAGAGAGAGAGAGAGAGAGACAGACAGACAGAGAGAGAGAGAGAGAGAGAGAGAGACTCGACGTCACAAGTTTTCTCCAGTTCACACGATTGAGACATCTGTGGGCGACCTCCTGGATCTCCAGACCACAGACATCAGTGATGTTGAAACAGGAGGTGTGCGGTCGTCCCTTTCTGCTCCTCGCCTCAACCTTCCCCTGCAGGACCGTTGACATGAGATCTGTTTGGGTGTTTCTGATCACGTATTTCAGCTTTGTTTTGTTGATTTCTGTAAGCAGATGGCGCCTGACATTCAGTTCCTTTAACACGCTATCAGTTGTTTTTCCTGTCTGTCCATTTGACTCTGAGAAGTCGTCTATAGAACCATATTTCTGCTGCATTGATTTTATTTTCTTCGTCTTTTCTTAGTGTCCAGGCTTCGCAACCATACATTAAAACATGCAAAATCAAACATTTTCAAGATTCTTAGTTTTAAATTTTTGGGAAGCCCTCTGTATTTCCACACGTATTTTTTGTTTGTTTGTTTGTTTGTTTTGTCATGCCAAATCTTGTTTTCACATTTTGGTGCAGGAGCCGTCATTTACTGTTACAGATCCTAGATACTTGAAATGTTGGACATTTTCTAAGTTAGTTTTATTTATATCAATGTTTCGATGCTCCTGGTCTTCTTTTCTCGATATGTGTATAACTTTTTAAATTTTTTTTTTTTTTTTTAAAGCATTCCGCTTCAATCCTGCCCTGCAACTTGCTGCATCTACTCGGTAGAGAATTCTCTTCATGCTTGTGATGTTATCTGCCGTTAATGCAGTGTCGTCTGCATATCTCAGGTTGGTGATGTTTCCTCCTCCAATCCTTATTCCCATCTCTTCTAAATCTGCCTCTCTAATGACCTGCTCTGTATTTTTAAGTTATAAAGGCGAAAGGATGCTATCCCGCCTGACTCCTAACAATGGCTGGTATCTAAGAATTGTTTCATCTCCACCCACTATTTTTGTTAAAACAGTGCACTAAAAATCTCAGGAAAGATCAGTTATCTCAAAGACATTATAACATCTTTGGTTCATCTAGGATTCCATGCTAAAAAATTATCGGTTATCGAAGGAAATATTCATTCTTCCCGAGGACTGTCAGGGACTGGAACAGTCTACCCCCCGAGGTTATCTCTTCAGCCTCGGTGGAGTGTTTCAAGTCCCGAATCTGACCAGCCAGCCCTCTCTCCCCATCCTCTACCACCACCCCATCCCCAAAGCCAGTTCTACATACCAGCGTCCTAGCCAGCGGAAACCCCCAGTTTCTATACACATCAGAACCATCAAAACGATGATGGTGGATGTTCCAAGAAAGAAGAAGAAGAGGAAGGGAAAGCACTGGTAATATATTTGGTCTTCGTAGAAAGGAGAATTATTTCCCTTAAACTATTACTTGAAAAGCGATGCCTTTTCATCAAAAGAAAATCAATGTTGTTGATTACAGGATACAACACAAAGATAAGCGACAGGTGACAAACTTACTCCCAGATTCTGTAACCATAATCCTAAAAGTACAACCGAGAACTGGTTCGAAATACTGCCAAAATCAAACTATTTTTTAGCCTATCTTATTGCCGAGTCTCGCACAGTCACGTGCAGGTCATGTGATGAAACAGATGCGCCACAGTGTTTTTATCTGCGGCCTGCACACAACACAGCGATCAAGTGCGACGACCATTCCTTCCGGCAAGACAACCAGCCAACAAAGGATTTGCGGGTTCTGCTGATTAGTTCATGGTTGTGGTAAGGTGAGTATTTTATGCTGTTGCTGTCCTCGTCTCACGATTGTCATGGTAAAGTTTGCATTTGTCTGAAGTGCTGTAAAAGTCGTTCATAAATTCATTTCAATTTGATTAGGGTCTACTCATCTAGATTGCGTTGCATTTCCCTGAAATCAGAAATGTGCATGCGGTTGTATACTTTTCCTCAAAATCAGAAATGGGCTAAGTCTGTAGTAGTAGTAGTAGTAGTACTAGCTGAGGGCTGGCTCGTAGCCTAGGCCTTCTGGCCTTTTAACGCCCTATCTTTTTTGTTTTACGCTTTCTTCTTCGGGGTCTGAAAAGCATGCCTTAATATTCATACTTCAGCAAATCTGCTTCAGTCTATTTTTTTAAATAAAATTTTGAATTCTGCGTCATCGTCCAGGACATTTTTGAATTTGTTAATGCTGTTAGTAAATTTAATTTCAAAAGGAATTTTATTCCACAATTTAACAATTCTGTTAGAAAAACAAAACGCTCTTGTGTTAGTATTTCTGTGTTTAACAAATATTTTACCTTCAGCATTCCTTGTTATACTAGCTTGTGGAAAGGAAAAAAAAATGTTTCAACTGATAGCTTAGCTTGTAGAAGTCTTTCAATTAGATTGTATTGAATCGGTAATTGATCAGCCATCAGCTTGTCATCTACTAGGTTACTATCGTAAAGCGTATTAATTACTAAAAGCATTTCAGGTTAGATGAGATCTGTTCTCAACTTCTTGCCATCTTGGAAGTCTTTGTTTTGGTCTCGTTAAGAACTTAGACCAGTCATCGTCATCATGTGCCTTACCGCATGGCGTTAGCGATCATGGCTCACCATATGAATCTATCCTTTGTTGCTGCAAGTACATGTATCTCCAACCCACTCTCAGTCTCTGTCTTCATCCACTCTGCAATTCCGTCCAATATTTGTCTACCTGGTGCTCCTTTTCCCTCCAGCTTTCCTGTTATAACAAGGTGCTTGAATTTCTCTTGCCTTATAAAATGCCCTGTAAATAAATGTTGCTTGTCTTTTCCTGATCTTCTTCATTAATGTTCTTTTTGTGTCTGTCTCCTTCAAGACTGTCTTTTGTTTTCTTTGCTGTCCCACTCTTAACTCTCATCTTAGAAACCACATTTCAGCTGCCTCAATCTTCTTCTCACTTCACCGTGACTTTGTTTTTTGACTGTCGACGCTTCACTGTGAGTTCACATCCGTTCAACAGTATCAGTACTATATAACATTCAAGAACTCTCTTCCTGATGTTAATTGATAGGCATTTGTTGGCTGTAATATTTATCATCTTATTG
>CM060312.1:6697527-6725027 GCA_030674185.1 Monoplex corrugatus | reverse complement strand
TCAAAGGGTTAAGTTTTTGCTTTGTTAACATGGTTGGCAATGCATGATGCTGGTGACCGGAGTGCGGGAGTGAAAGGGTTAAACTCATTGTGGGATTTTTCAGTAGCTTCCATCAAGAGTAACACGTGTTATCATGGATTCATTAGTAGGATGGGACTGCTCAGTTCGGTGTCATCCTCTTGCTGGTTGCATTGTTGAATGGTTTGTGTGTGTGTGTGTGTGTGTGTGTGTGATGCGGACAATATGGACTGTTCTGTTTGAATCAGATTTTTTGCTTCTTCTTTGTTGCAGGAACTGCTTGTGTGTGGTTGCTGTACTCTGAAAACGGGACTGTTGAGTGAATTTGCTGAACATTTAATACTGTGAAGAATTTCTGGATGGGAAGCACGAAGATGAGTGTTCAGTCTTCAGACTTGTTCTCTGACATTGCTGTCTATCTGAATTGAAAAAGAAAGTGATGAATTTTGATTAATCGAAGTTGAAACATCGAACAGAAACCGATCTCAGGCTTTATCCAACACTGATACACTGCAATCCTTGTGAAAATTTTATAACTGCCATACCTTGTGGCTTTCGTGTTACGCAGAATTTAGTAAAGATGTCTGGTAGGGCTATGGATTTGCCAGAAAAGTCATTCCGTCACTTGTACCAACTTTCTCTCATCACTGGGTTGGAGCGTCTTTTCAGCAGTGAAAACTTATCAGATGTGACCATCGAGGCAGGGTCCTACACATTCAAGTGCCACAGAGTTATTCTCTCCTGCCTGTCTCCCTATTTTGAGGCTATGTTTTCGTCCGGGATGAAGGAAAGCGTCACGGGGCTGGTGAAGGTGGAAGGGATTGGTGGCGAGATATTCAAAGGAATTCTCTCCTACATCTACTCTGGCATTGACATCTTGAAGTACACCAATGCTGAAGCGGTAAGTATTTGTTTTCTTACGAGATATCCTTTGCAACAAAATAATGATATTATCTCGTTAGCCCAGCTGATTCTCAGATCCCCTGTTGGCAGATTGTTATGAAGAGTTAATTACGTGTTGTATGCTATTATTTGACACTGTTAATTCATTGTTCTGAATTATTACTTGTACTTGTTCCCCTTCTTACATTCAAACTTCCACTCCCCTCCCCATCCCCATCTCCCACCCCCACCTTTTCCTTTTTTTTCTTTTTGTGTGTGTGTGTGTCTGTGTGTGTGTGTGTGTGTGTGTGTGTGTGTGTGTGTGTGTGTGTGTGTGTGTGTGTGTGTGTCTGTCTAAAATCACTATTGTGAATAGACATTAAATAAAAGATTCCTTCCTTCCTTCCTTTGATTAAATTCTGTGAAACTTTTTCCATGCGGGTGACCCGGGTTCGTTTCCCGGTCGATGCACGTATTCTTCTCAGGACCTGGCCAACTCATGGGTATATGTGCAGGGTTAAGGCTTGTGCCATGATCACCATACATGTGGCACCTGTGATGTTAGTGCATATATATGTAAATTCGTTCCGAGCGTGGAGACGTCATCTAGAGAAACTGAAACTGAAACTAACATGAAAAAGATGGTAATTTTAGATCATTTGTCATTTTTATTGTAAATAATTAATGATTAGTAGCACCAAAACTGTATTAGAATTGTCTCAGTTTTATTAGAATATTAATAAATTCAATTGTGTATTAATTGGCTTAAATCTTCTGAAAGATAGTGTTGAAAACGGACACAGATAAATCAAATAATATAAGTCAAATAATATGACAATGTCATGCGTTATTAGAATATTTATTGCTAAACACATTGTGATTTTTATTAAGGTGATAATGGTGTGTCATGTAATGTTGTTGTTATTGTTGTTATAATTATGTTCAGTGGGTGCGGCAGTTGAGTGTGTAGGACATCAGACTTCCAATTGGAAGGTTTGGGGTTTGATCCTTGCCGGGTACCTTCTCTCTGATGGATAAAGTGTGGATATGTTACCATCTCCGGGTGAACATGTGTGCAGATCTGTTAGTGCGTAAGCCCCTTTTATGTGTATAAAGCACGCAAAACATCAGATTACTGGTGTTAAAGATCCTGTATGTCATGTCAGCACTTGATGGCTTATGGAAACATAAAAACACCAGCATCCATGCCGACCAAATATGGAGTGTGTAGGATGTGCAGCAACACACTGCCTGCACAGTGCAGGCAAAGCTACTTGCATACTTGTATGCATTGAAACACTCACCTGTGTCACCTGTCGGCATCACTAGGTTCAGTGTCGGCCTCTGCACTCTTTGACACCACCACCCCTATCCAAGCCGCTCTGTCTTGACTTTTGTGGACAACTTCTTGAAAATTTAAGTCACTGATGCTGATTATGTTCTCAATGTTCTCAATTGAAACACAAAAAAGACAACAACAAAATCAAAGAAAGATAAGTATTGATATTTACGAGTAATTAGATGAAATTGCCTGATATTGTTTTCTTTTCTCTAATTCTGTGATCATATTTAGCAATGGTTTTTGATATCAGCAGTTTTTGATATCGTTATCATGGTGTTGTTCCCCAGGTACTGAAGGCAGCGTCATTGCTTCAAATGGAATGCCTACAGCGACCTTGCGAAGAGTCTCTGAGTCGGAGCCTTTCAATGAGCAACTGCTTAGCTCGCTGGAGACTGGCTTATGGGCATGGCTGTACACATCTCAGTCAGAACGTATGTGTGTGTGTGTGGAGTGGGGGGGGGGGACGTGAGGCAGGAGGGGGTGGGGGAGGAGGGAGGGCAGAAATTATTCTTTCCCTCAGATAAATTTTACTGAAAAAATAAATCCCATATCGAATTTTTCTTTAAATCTTAAATGAATTTTACTTGAAATTTTTATTAACAATGGGAAACCTTTTACCAATTTTACTTGAAATCTTGTACTAACAACAGGAAATCTTATACCAAATATGGCTTGAAATCTTTGCTTACAACAGAAAATCTTATACAAAATATGACTTGAAATCTTGAACTAACAATGAAAAAATTATGCCAAATATGAGTTGAAATCTTGTGCGAACAACAGAAAATCTTATGCCAAATGTGACTTGAAATCTTGTGCTAACAACAGAAAATCTTATACCAAATGTTACTTGAAATCTTGAACTAACAATGAAAAATCTTATGCCAAATATGACATGAAATCTTGTGCTAACAACAGAAAATCTTACACCAAATATGACTTGAAATCTTGCACTAACAGTGGGAAATCTTATACCAAATTTTACTTGAAATCTTGTACCAACAATGGGAATCTTATGCCAAATTGTACTTGAAATTTGTATTAACAACAGGAAATCGTATACCAAAGTTTACTTGAAATCTTGTACTAACAGCAGGAAATCTTATACCAAATATGATTTGAAATCTTGTACGAACAACAGGAAATCTTATACCAATATGACTTGAAATCTTGAAATAACAATGAAAAAATCTTATACCAAATATGACTTGAAATCTTGTGCTAGCAACAGAAAATCTTACACCAAACATGACTTGAAATCTTGAAATACATGAAAAATCTTATACCAAATATGATTTGAAATCTGTGCTAACAACAGAAAATCTTATACCAAATATGACTTGAAATCTTGTATTAACAATGGAAAATTTTCATACCAAATGTGACTTGAAATCTTGTATAACAATAAAAAATCTTATACCAAATGTGACTTGAAATCTTGTATTAACAAAAAAAATCTTATACCAAATTTTACTTGAAATCTTGGGTTGATAACGGATGTTTTTAGTGTGCTATAATGTTTTACTGTTAATTTTTCAGTGTTTATAGCATGACTGGTCTCTGACTGTGTTTAATACAGGTTATGAGACTGATATGTCGGGGTTTACTTCCCAAGTGGTGGCACATTGAAATTGCCAAACTTAGTTTAATGAAGTTTAATTTTTCTTTTGTGTTGTTATTTGTTGTATTATTCTGTAGATTGCCCATCTGTCTGTTCCCTCCGTCTTGTCTTTCTCTTTGCATCTGTCTGTCTCTTTGATTACAGCTAGACCTATTGCTGACAAATTGATTGATATGATTGATTGATTGATTAGTTGGTTAGTTGGTTGATTGGTTGGTTGCTTGATTATTGATTGATTGATTGATTGGTTGGTTGGTTGGTCGATTGATTGATTGATTGATTGATTGATTGATTGATTTACAGCTCCCTGAACACTGACCAAAATCTTTAAAAGCTAAACCATTTTCCACCAAAAATCATGTTAAATGAAAGTATACAAATATACACATACAAAATTGTAAACAGACCTACCCCCAAATATTGACAGAGCTATCCATTCCTGCCACACTACACAAATTCAAGATAAAGTTTGAACCTGTGCCCTATCTACCAACTGCAAAACCTTGACTCATTGACTGTTGATCTGTCTGTTTATCTGTCTGTTGATCTAACTGTCAGTCTATCTGTTTATCTATCTACCTGTCTGTCTATCTATCCATATCTATCTATATCTATCTATTCTATCTGTCTATCTATCTGTCTGTCTGTCTGTCTCTCTGTCTCTCTATCTATCTATCTATCTATCTAGTTAGCTAGCTAACTAGCTAGCTATCTGTCTATCTAGCTATCTGTCTACCTCTCTCTGTCTCTGTCTGTCTGCTACCATAAGCCAGATGTTCTTTGGTTTGCCTGTCTATGTATGCTATAATCCTGAATTAACACATACAAAAAGACTTTTACCTGTATTTAGTTTCTGGTATGAAGATGATAAAGTGGTGTGAATCTGAAGTTTGAGTCTGAAGAAAAGTAGATTTTTTTCTGTGTCCCAGAGCTCAAAGAGGTGTTTGGTTTAGGTGGGATATATGTATGTATGTCTGTCTGTCTGTGTGTGTGTGTTGTCTCTCTCTCTATCTGTGTGTGTGTGTGTATATATATTGTATATAAGATACATATATATATTTGTGTGTGTGTGTGTGTGTGTGGTGCGTGCGTGCGTGTGTGTGGTGTGTGTGTGTGTGTGTGTGTGTGTGTATGTGTGTGTGCGTGTGCGTGTGGTGTGTGTGTGTGTGTGTGTGTAATGTTTCAGTCCTGGTCTTACATGATGGATCATTTCACGGAGCTGTCCAAAACTGAGGAGTTTCTGACCCTGGAGGGCGAGGAACTGATCAGAATGTTGAAGGACGACTACCTCAGTGCCGGTGATGAGGAGTTTATCCTGGATTCTGCCATCAGGTCAGTCTTTGACGCAGACATTGATAGACAGGCAGCTATCTCTGTCACACTCTGTGATACAGTCTTCTGGCGATGCCACCAGGCTTGCAAATGTGCAAAAGCTGAGTTACATTGTCATCGTTCATTTAGCTTCAGTCCAGTTTTATAGCCGATTTCTGTCGTAGGAAAACCAGCAAATGATAAGCAATCAACTTACTACTTATTCTAAATGGAGAAGTCTACATTGTAAGAAAAAATGCCCCTAAAAATGTCCAGGATTGAAATATAAAATGAAAGAAGCTTGAGAAAAAGTTCGCGTCTTAGTCAATTGGGGAAACGCTTGCTGCATAAATACAGTATATTATTTACCAGTTTTAATCTTTACCGTTTCTCAGTGTTATCATTGCTGCATAAATATAATTTATACTTATCATCATTAATCTGTATTCTCAGTGTTATCTATGCTGCATAAACACAATATGCTATCAATATTAACCTTTAATTTTTCTTAATGTTACCCTTTGCTTAAATACATTATTTACCGAATTAATCTTCAGCTGTTTTTAGGGGTACCATTGCTGCATAAAGATTATTTATTTATTATTTATCAACATTAATATTCAACTTTTCTTAGTGTTGTTTGAGATGTGCAGGTGCAATTTTTACATAATAAATAGGAAATAATACTGAGGCCACCATAAGCCAGATGTTCTTTGGTTTGCCAGTCTATGTATGCTTTGATCCTGAATTAATGCACGCAAAAAGACTTTTACCTGTATTCAGTTTTTGGTATGAAGGTGATAAAGTGCTGTGAATCTGAAGTTTGAGTCTGAAGAATAGTAGATTTTTTTTTTGTCCCAGAGCTCAAAGAGGTGTTTGGTTTAGGTGGATATATATGTATGCGTGTGTGGGGTGTGTGGATGTGTATGTATGTGGGTGTGTATGTATGTGTGTATGTATGTGTGTGTGTGTGTGTGTGTGTGTGTGTGTGTGTGTGTGTGTGTGGTGTGTGTGTGTGTGTGTGTGAACCAGTCTGTTCATGATTTGTTTTTAACTTTGAATGTTTTTCCGTTGTAGATTACAGTGTTACAAGACATGTACCATCAAAAACACATGCATTTTATAATGTTCTGTTCATGACTTGGCTTTTTCTCAGAGCAGAACTGTATTTTGTATTTGCTTTATTTTATTATATGGTGTAGGAATCGGTTGGGGTGAGGTATCTTGCACATCTTTCACTGGGTTTTTGTTGCCTGTGGTCTTTTAGATGTGTACGGTAGACCCTGAACCCCCTGAAAATACAGTGTTTTGTGGCTTGTCCTGTTCATGATTAAAAATATGTGACCTCCCACCATGAAATCAGTCTTAACTAGCATTTTAGGCATTTTGAGATATACATATCACTGGAAAGTGTACGTTCTGCTGATTATTTTGGTACTTGAATAAAGCTTGTACTCTAAAAAATGTAGAAATTATATATGTTTAAAGTCATTAACCCTCTCGCATTTGCATAGCTCGCAGTGTAACTTCTCCTAGTATTCGCCATCTTTCTCGTTCACAAGAATGGAATGCGGTCATTTTCTTCTTCTCTCTTGTGAATGATGCCAGTGGTAGCGACTTAATTTAGTGTTAACAGTTCATTGGTCCTTCGTGGACCTACCTGCCAAATTTCATCCATTCAGAGTGAGCTAGCTCATGGTTACAGCGTGATGGAAAAGTACTGGCCATGTGTGCAAACATGAGGCCGGCCGCGGCCGGAGTGAACAGATAGAGGAGAGCTGTGTTTGGCCGGATGCAGCCCGAGTGAATGGGATAGGGTTAAGTTGTATGACGGCCATTTTGAGAAAACGGTCTCTAAAGTTTTTGTGTGCTCTCCTACACATTTTCCTTAAATTTCTTTATTTGGTGGCTTTGACCCAGTTTGTTTCTAATTTTCGCTGTCATTGTCTGAAAGGTGCACCAAAGAGCTTTCCATCAGTATATTATATGTGCGGGTACTGTACAGGTTACGGTTCATAATAAGAGATAAAAGTAGGTACTTTTGGTACGAAATTGCATTCTTTCTGCTGCGATCAGTGCATTAAAATACCGATTTAAATTGATTAATAATATTTTTTCAAGAAAAAAATTTCTGTGGAGGATAGATTATAGTCTACAGAAATCAATTTTGAGAAAAAGTCAAAACACCCCAGACAGACCCTCAGTCACCTTTCAGCTCCTAGTGCTGTTTGACTGACTGCGAGTTAAGACTGATTTCGTGGTGGGAGGTCACATATATCAACTGATAAAAAGACTCATTTGGAGAGAGATGTAAAAATGAATACTCACGTATTTACATGTTCATGATATATTACTGGTTGGTTGGAGTTATGGTGCCCCTGCTCACTTGACAGTATTCATTGTAGGGTTGTGAGACCACTTTATAGAAGTATAGGTACCACCCTGTTCCCCAGCCTCCCCTAGAATACCGACACCGTTTGGTCTGTGGCTGCTTATTGGGTCTTCACAGCTGGCCCCCAAATCTGGGGGTCATTCCCCTATCCGCCAGCATGGGACGCGTTCAGTCGGGGACAGTCGCCCCATGATGTACCCAATTACTAAATTTGAATATGTTGAGTCACCAGCATGTGTGTGTGTAGTATGTCCATGCTACAACGTTTTCTAAAGTTGTCATGATTATCATTCAGGTGGGTATACTTTGATGAGGAAGATCGTACCCAGCATCTCCCAGCCATCTTCCAGAGCGTGCGACTGAGCTTGGCTCGACCGCAGTTCCTCGTGGACGTTGTGCGCAAACATGACATGGTCCGTGACTGTGTGGAAGTCCTCCAAGCCATCGACAAGGCCAAAAACTTTCAGCTGCTACCATCACGGCGCCACGACTTTACCTCCGACATAATGACCCCGAGAAAGTGTTCACGGTGGGAAGACGTGCTGGTGGTTATGTCAGGTGGTGAAACTCCTAAAACACCGTATAAGAGGTCAAATAATGTGTATGCCTACAGCTTCAGTTCCCAGCAGTGGTTTTACCTGGCCCCTCTCCTGGCTGATCCAGGCATAGAGTTTGCCTCATGCGTCCACGGTAATGACATTCACATCACCGGAGGGGGTATCCTTCAGACATGCTACATGAGGTTGGTTTGCCTTGAGTCTGATATCCAGTTACCATTTATGATTGTTTTTGAGCATCTTTTTTTGAATAGTAAATAAGCTCTATACATTCAGACTTCAGCAGCAAGGGATTTGATTAACTCTTTGAAGACGTAATATAGTTGCCTTGCACAACCACTGTGGACGCGATCAACAGAACCTGCCACAACCCTTGGTGACGCACGATTTTGGGGGGTTTTCAAAAAATTCTCAAAAATACATTTTACAGCACAAGAACATATTTTATATCAAAATAAAATTCAGTTTACGCTCTTTGAGCTGAACCTACATACAAGGACAATACATCTATTCTACTTACACTCCTAGAAGGTGAAATGGGGTAGGGTTTTGGCTCAGGGAAAGAAGTTTTTGATTGACAGTAATCCAACACATACAGTCAGTGAAACACCCATTCTTGACCAGGTAATCCAGAAATCCAGGTAATCACAAGTCCTTGGTATGACCAGAAGATATAAAAGAACAAACACAGCTTTGTTTTCACACAGCTGAAGCAGCAAAGTGATTATGACGATCCTTTGAAGAAGAAGAAGGCCTAAATGTCGCCATTTTGGTGCAAGGACGGTCACTCCGGTTGGTTTGGATAAAGGCAAAAACTGCAACTAATCGGGATAAAATCGATGCAAGGGAAGTAACAAACACTTCAGAAGATACCAAAGAGTGTTTCTATATGTGTAGTTAGTTCCCCTAGACCAGCGACCGGCTTGCATCTATTTTTAAAAACCGCAGCGGAATATCCGCTATCACGTCTCTAATGGTTTGGCCAGCTGCAGCGGAATGTCCGCTGTCACGTCTCTAATGGTTTGGCCAGCTGCAGCGGAATACCCGCTGTTACGTCTCTGAAGAGTTAAGAAAAAAGTGTTGGTATGAACATAAAGATGTTTTACAGTTTATTAGCACAAGAGAGAGAGATGTGATGGGAGGCACAGAGAGTGGTGTGGTAGAACATGCTGACACCATACATGGGTTGTGGTAAGAGGCTCAGTAAACAGTTGGAGGATGATGTGCTGATAGCTCAGAGCCATAAACTCCAAGATTTGTTCTCTCAAGTTCAAATCCAGCCCACATCGTAAAAACTGGCTTGTTCATTGTTTGTCTTAAAATTAATGCTTCAGTAATTGTGGTTGTGTGAATATTTCATAGGTTTATCAATTTTAAGACCTTGCTGCTTTAAAGGATTTTGTCCAGGCTCAGAGAGTGTGCCAGATACATCCTGGCAGGTTGGTTGAAGTACATGTGGAATTGTTTTAAGTGTGATGAACCAATACTGCTGTACGGATGCGAGGCGTGGACAGTCAGCAAGCAAAGCCAGAGCAGGATTGAGGCAGCCGAGATGTGGTTTCTCAGAAGAATGTTGAGAGTACCATGGACAGCAAAGAAAACAAACGAGACAGTCTTGATGGAGGCAGACACAAGTCGATCACTGATAAGGAAGATTAGGAAAAGACAAGCAACATTTATAGGCCATTTTATGAGGAAGGGGGATTTGGAGCACCTGGTCACAACGGGAAAGCTGGAGGGAAAGAGAGCACTGGGTAGACCCAGGGAGAAAATGCTGGACGGAATTGCAAAGTGGCTGAGGATGAAGAGGGTGGGGGAGATGCTGGGGGCAACAAGAGATAGAGATGGTCGGAAGTCCATGGTCGCCAATGCCATGCGGCAGGGCACCTGATGATGATGATGATGAACACATCTTGAACACATTCCAGCTTTCTGTGTCATTGTGGAATAATCTCAGAAAGCGTGTCAGTGATGACAGAGACTGATGCACATTTGATGTTTGGTCTGCTGTCAATTTAAGGTCAGAGCTGGTTTCTTAAAACTTGTGTGTCTCTCATTTCTCAGTTAGTAATTCATTTGTGAAATTTTTCTTGTTTTTCCTTTAATTATTCATTCATTTAATTTTTGTTTGTTTCTCTATCTTCCTCTTCTTCTTCTTCTCTTCTTTGTCTGCTGTTTCTTCTTCTTTCTTCCTGTTCTCCTTCTCCTTCTCCATCTTCTTCTTCTTCTTCTTCATCGTCTTAGTGTTTAAGATTTATTGTATATTATGCACTTTATGAGGCAAGAGAAATTACAGCACCAGGTCATAACAGGAAAGCTGGAGGGAAAAAAGAGCAGCAGGTAGACCCAGGGAGAAAATATTGGGTGGACTTGCAGACTGACTGAGGACAGAGACGGTGAAAGATGCAGTGACAAAGAATAGATTCATATGGAGAGCCATGATTGCCAACGCCATGCGGCAGGGCACATGATGATGATGGTGATGGTGGTGGTGGTGGTGATGATGATGATGGTGATGATGATATGATGGTGGTGATGATGATGATGATGACGGTGGTGGTGATGGTGATGGTGGTGGTGGTGGTGATGACGACGATGATGATGATGATGATGGTGGTGGTGATGCTGATGATGATGGTGATGGTGGTGGTGGTGGTGGTGATGACGACGATGATGATGATGATGATGATGCATGCTGTGTTGTGTCTTTTGCAAGGAAATCTTCTGTTGGTTGGCCCAAACAGTTGCAACAAAGTAACAAGGTAATTTAAAAAAAATAAATGCAAGTTTTTTGACACGTGCCTCTTCAGACTTTTATTTGTTCAGGTACCGTGCAAAGAAAAACAAGTGGAGCAACTGCAGAGCAAAGCTGAAAAATGGTCGACGCCGTCATGCAATGGTGGCCTGTGGCAACAAACTCTATGTCATTGGCGGCTACAACGCAGAACTGAAACAGGATGCAAGGATTCAGAAGTCTATTGAAGAATATGAACTGGATACAGGTTAGTTTGAAAAAGCAGGAATTCACCATTTTACGCATTGCGTCCTAGGTATACGACAGCATAGTGGGTTGGTACCCATGGTTCTGAAAGCCAAGACTAACTGAACACACTTGGACCCAGATACTTGGGTAACCAGATTAAAGCCGAGGGTTGAATGTATCTAGCAGGGCTCCCACTTTGCCGCGAATTCGCAAATTTCCGCTAAAACCGAGAGTGAGAATCTGCGAAAAAAGAAAATGTCCGAAAAAAAGCTATAGAAAACTATAAATTAAGCTCAGATATGTGTCAGATTGCGCCATTTTAAACATAAATTTTCAAAATTTTTACAGGTGGGCAAGTGACCCCCCCCCCCCTCCCCCCCCTGATTTTTAGGGATTTTTGCTTTTCCCCAGTGGGAGTCCTGATCTAGTCAGGCCAGGAAAGCTGGAGGGGAAAAGAGCACCAGGTAGACCCAGGGAGAAAACAGTGGACGGATTTGCGAAGTGGATGAAGACAGAAAAGGTGGGAGATGTGCTTGCAGCAACAAAGGATAGACTGGTATGGAGGACCATGATCGCCAACGCTGTGAGGCAGGGCACATGATGATGATGAGTCAGCCCAGTGGAGTACTGCGGATGTAGAAAATTAAGATCGTCTCCAATTAAGGAACCACAGGGTATGTCCAGTTTGCTTTTAGCTAGCTAGGGGTTCCTCTTTCCTGTCATGCTGTCTTTTCCTCACAAGACTCTTTTATATTTCTGTCGTCCAGTTACTGCGGATGTAGAAATTGAGATCGTCTCCTGTTAAGGAACCACAGGGTATGTCCAGTTTGCTTTTAGCTAGCTAGGGGTTCCTCTTTCCTGTCATGCTGTCTTTTCCTCACAAGACTCTTTTATATTTCTGTCGTCCAGTTACTGCGGATGTAGAAATTGAGATCGTCTCCTGTTAAGGAACCACAGGGTATGTCCAGTTTGCTTTTAGCTAGCTAGGGGTTCCTCTTTCCTGTCATGCTGTCTTTTCCTCACAAGACTCTTTTATATTTCTGTCGTCCAGTTACTGCGGATGTAGAAATTGAGATCGTCTCCTGTTAAGGAACCACAGGGTATGTCCAGTTTGCTTTTAGCTAGCTAGGGGTTCCTCTTTCCTGTCATGCTGTCTTTTCCTCACAAGACTCTTTCATATTTCTGTCGTCCAGATCATTCACTTGTATGTCTTCTCTCCATAACTACTCAAGGACATAGTGTGATGGCCTTTAAGCTGTCCACGGCGCACAATTCCGAGATACTTTAGTTGGCTCTGCCCTGCCGGCTATTAATAGCGCGCATCTTTCCCCTTCCCTTCCACTCCCCTCAGCGTTTCACCCATCCTGCTGCTGTGTATAGCGAGGCACGGGCGCGTGTGGTAGTACAGGCCTCCAGATTGACCTAGATTCCAGCTGATCTGAGTCACTTGCTACATTCAGTCCCTTTAAGACTCTTGGAAGAACACACACACACACACACACACACACACACACACACACACACACACGATGCATGCAGTAGGGAGGAGGGAGGGAGGGAGAGAGAGAGAGAAGTGTGTCTGAGGCTGCCCTGGAAGACCGGCTTACACGGGTGGCCTAGTTCACAGCCAGCGTACGTGCGCGCGTGTCTTGGTCGGGCAACAGCTAACACCCGATTTTAGCCAGATGTAAGCCTCTAAAAAAGAATGAAAACAAACAGGAATCAGTGATTTTTTTAAATTTTAGAAAGTTAAAGCACTGAAGACCACAAATCTGACATTGCCAAAACTGAGAAATGTATGGGAAGATTGTAAATTGCACTATACTTACATCACTACTACAAAAATAATCTCACTTTATGCTGAACAAAGAGCAACCTGGAGATGTCAGTCGATCATCACATTAGTAATTTCTACAAAACCTCAAAGACAAGGTGGGGAATCAAAGTAATGATCACTTTTTCGGAACAATGAATATTCACAGCACAGAATGCACACAGGTAAAGTGACGTAACAAACCCTGATCATTGCACAAATTCACAATACATTCAGAAAACTGCATTCAGCTTCCTTCTTTATCACTAGTGCTGGAGCACAAAGACGCGCGCTACAGTGATGGCCTATGGACTTTGGTCCACCCTGCCTGGCTAAAAATAGCACTCGCAGGTGATGCCGGCTGGCCGCTGAAGGGTGCCAGAATGGCTGGGAAAATGCGGCCGTGCGCCAGAACAGTCGTACATGCTAAAATCTGCTCTGTCTGCAAGATAGGTAGATTTGTATGAATTAATATGTTTAGATAGGGAGTGTTTGTAGGAGCATTAGCCAATGTAAAATGAAGACAAAGAAACCCAGCTGTAATTGAGTGCCTGTTACTTTTTAGGAAATGAGAAGGTAAGATAGCAAGCGAGAGGAGACGGGCACCATCAGTGCAATGTCTGGCTTCAAGATAAGGTGATGTCTCTCTAACGCCTTGCTGTTCTGTGACCACCCAGAATATGGGAAAATCTTTACATTTTTTTTAAATCCCATCTCTCTTAATCTTTTGACTCCCACACCCTGCCCACTAGCATCCTGCATTGTCAACCAGGAAGCTGGTGGACAGGGTGAGGGAGTCAGAGGATTAAGTTTTTGCAGTCGGTGGATAGGGTGTGGGATTCAAAAGGTTAAAGAGAGAAAAAAGGGAGATTGTTTATATTATCATTATGTATGTATGTCAGTATGAAGATTGTTTATAATATCATTATGTATGGATGTCTGTATGAAGATTGTTTATAATATCATTATGTATGTATGTCTGTATGAAGATTGTTTATAATATCATTATGTATGGATGTCTGTATGAAGATTGTTTATAATATCATTATGTATGTCTGTATGAGAAAAATCTGCCACCTGTTTATGGGTCTGTTTACCAAATTCTGATTCAAGGCATGAACTGTTTGAGCACTTGTGAAAGCCTTGAATGTTGTATAGAACCGATAATGTTATACGGCTTTGAGGCGTGGACAGTCAACACGCAAAGCAAGAACAAGATTGAGGCAGCCGAGATGTGGTTTCTAAGAAGAATGTTGAGAGTTCCATGGACAGCAAAGAAAAGAAACGAGGCAGTCTTGATGGAGGCAGACACAAGAAGATCATTGATAAGGAAGAATAGGAAAAGACTAGCAACATGTATAGGCCATTTTATAAGGAAAGGGGAATTAGAGCACCTGGTCACAACAGGAAAGCTGGAGGGAAAGAGAACACCATGTAGACCCAGGGAGAAAATATTGTACAGACTTGCAGAGCGGCTGAGGACAGAGAGGGTGGAAGATGTGCTTGCGGCGACAAGGGATAGATGCATATGGAGGGCCATGATCGCCAACACCATGCAACAGGACACATGATGATGATAAAAGCACAAGTTTGGAAGGTGTAAGACACTAAGGTCAAGGTTACATGGTTTGGCAGGTTTAAGACACCAAAGTCAAGGTTACATGGTTTAGAAGGTTAAGGCACCAAGGTTAAGGTTACATGGTTTGGAAGGTTAAGGCACCAAGGTTAAGGTTACATGGTTTGGAAGGTTAAGGCACCAAGGTCAAGGTCACACAGACCAACCATGCCTGAAACTACTACTGTTCAATGAAAATGTCTGAACAGCACTCTTGAGCAACTTCTGATGATATTTAAAAGTCTGTTTTTTTGTGTTGAGACAGTCCATCGTTGTCTTCAGTGGATGTCAGGTGGAATATGGCCTCTTTCTATATTTTCTAATTTATCGGAGAGCCTGAGTTGTGTTGTCTGTGTGCTTATGCGTGCATGTGTGTGTTTGTGTGCATGTACGTGTGTCCCTGTGTTTTTGTCTGTATGTAAGCGAGTATTTGTGTAACAAAAATTCATAAGCAAGATATCCTCAATTGTATCTGCATGGGTCATTTACCAGATTTGGATCAGAGGAACGGAATGTTGAGAATCACAGATGTTTAAGTCTGCAAGTCTTGGCACCAAGGTCAAGAAGATTAACTCTTTGACTCCCTCACCCTGTCCACCAGCATGCTGCATTGCCAACCATGCTAGCAAAGCAAAAACTTAACTCTTTGATTCCCTCACCCTATCCACCAGCTTCCTGCAGGAAGCTGGTGGATAGGGTGAGGGAATCAAAGGGTTAAGTTTTTGCAATTGGTAGACAGGCTGTGGGAGTCAAAGGGTTAAGGTCGTATGGATAAAAAAAAAAGTGCCTGAAATTGACATTTTTTTGAGAAAAGTGTATGAAACGTTTGCTCTTTCTCAGGAGCTTTTGACAATATTTACATTCTGCTTGCATTGTTGTGACTGTTGATCGTTGTCTCAGTAGTTGTCAAGTTTCATTGCATGTGACGCTTATTTAACCCTTTGACTCCTGAACCCTATCCACCAACTGCAGAAACTTAACTCTTTGACTCCAACAGCTTTATGCAGGAAGCTGGTGGATAGGGTGAGGGAGTCAGAGAGAGGGTTAAGTTTTTGCTTTGCTAGTATGGTTGACAATGCAGGATGCTGGTGGACAGGGTGCAGGAGTCAAAGAGTTAAGGTCATGGTGACCTGCAGAAGTAGAGAATCTGTTTTTTCTGTAATTGTTCCTTTATGAAAAAAAAAAAAAGCTCATTAGAATGGCTTATTCATCTTGTTTTCATCTTGTGTTTAATTTCTGTTTTCCTTGAAAAAGTAAGGACATAAACAACTGTATCGTTTCAGGTGAATGGGTGGAAGTTTGCGATCTGATAAAACCAGTCAGCTCTGCGTCGGCCACGGCCTTAGGTGACCGCATCTTCATCTTCGGCGGAGAGAAGGTGGACGCCATGGACACCTGCATGGTTCAGTGTTTTGATACCTCCCTTCAGACCATGTCCGTCGTCTCCCCTCTCCCCATCAACTGCAAACTGTCCCGAGCTGTCGTGTTCGACAACCTCGCCTACATTGTGCTTTATGATGGCAAGGTGTGAGAATTTGCATTTTGGGGGTTTTGGTTGGTTGGTTGGTTGGTGGGTGGTTGGTTGGTTGGTTGGATGTTGGTTGGTTGGTTGGTTGGTTGGTTGGATGGTCAGTTGGTTGGATGGTTGGCTGTGGATTGGTTGGTTGGATGGTCAGTTGGTTGGTTTGGTTGGTTGGTTGGTTGGATGGTCGGGTTGATTGGATGTTGGTTGGTTGGTTGGTTGGATGGTCGGTTGGTTGGATGGTTGGTGGTTGGATTGGTTGGTTGGATGGTCGGTGGTTGGTGTTGGCTGTGGATTGGTTGGTTGGATGGTCGTGTGGTTGGTTGGTTGGATGGTCGGTTGATTGGTTTGGTTGGTTGGTTGGATGGTCGGTCGGTTGGTTGGGGATTGCTCTTGGTTTGTTGGTTGATGTGTTAGGGACAAGACACAGCACATTTTAATAAATACTGGATGGACTTGCGGAGTGGATGAAGACACAGAGGGTGGGAGATGTACTTGCAGCGACGAAAGAAAGATTCGCATCGAGGACCATGATCTCCAACGCCATGCAGCAGGGCACATGATGATGATGATGGATGGTTTAAAGAAATAAATTACCCTGTACTTCTCTCTGCCTTTGTTTTAAGCATCTCTGTGTCTCTCTCCCTGTCACCTCCCTTATCTTTTCCCAACAACCCGTCTGATGAGCTTCTGGAAACATGGTGAAAAATGATAGAAAATCCTCCAACTTTGGAAAAGAAAAAAAGCTTTTTCATTTGATCTGTTGAAAACAGTCTCATCCAATACCAAGTCCTTTTACAGTTTGACCCTTTTTTCTGTCAACAACTTCCAGGAAAAAACATGAAAAAAGAATAAGAACGCGTCTTTAGTACAACAAGACAAGACAGGCGCAAATTTTCAGCCAACTGGCCTTTGTCAAGCGTAAGATCACAAACAAACAAACACCAGGTACAAAAATTAGGAGAAAAAGACTGAAACTTCCCTGCTGCTCCTTCCTGTGTAAGAAAATCTCTATGTCTCTCTCTCCCTGTCACCTTCCTTTTCCCCTCTCAACATCCCCTCCGACAAGTTCTGGAAACTTATATAGTGGAAAATAATAGAAAACCCTCGAAACCTTGTACATGTGTATATATGCATACAGAACATCAAGTTCGCAGATATGCATGTCAAAGATCCTGTAAGTCTGTCAGTGTGTGGTGGCTTATGGAAACATGAATAATAGTCAGTTTTTTCCTTTTCTTACACAGGAAGGAGCAGCAGGGAAGTTTCAGTCTTTTTCTCCTAATTTTTGTACCTGGTGTTTGTTTGTTTGTGATCTTACACTTGGCAAAGGCCAGTTGGCCGAAAATTTGCAGCTGTCTTGTCTGGTTGTACTAAACAACTTTGTCAGCTGATCTGCAAGGTTTGTAATGCAGTTGACTGGCACAGAAGCCAGGTGGGTAAGACATTAGTCTTCAGATCGGAAGATCTGAGGTTTGTATCTGCCTGGTGGGTACAGGGTGGAGATTTTTTGTTAGCTCTCTCAGCAGGTCAACGTATGTGCAATACTGTCAGTGTCTAAACTTTCTTTATGTGTATATGCATGCAAATCATCGAGTATGCAGATATGCACGTCAAAGATCCTGTAAGTCTGTCAGTGTCCGGTGGCTTTGGAAACCTGAAAACACCCAGCATGCACAGCTACCAAAGATGGAGTATGCAGACTATGTAGCAGCACAAGTGGTCAAAACAGCATGCATGTATACTTTCAAGAAAAAATTGGAATGCTAAAAAAATGAAATAAATAAACAAATATACACATAAAATGTAATGCTAAAAATTGATAAGTACATAAATAAATGAATAAATAAATAAAATGTAATGCAGTTGCTGTCAGCTCTGTTGCTTCCTTTTGATTCACGTATGATAATTTACAGTGCTGTGTTACTTCCCTTTGATCAGGTGCTGAGGTTCTGTCCCGAGGAGAACTCCTCAAAGATTGTTGGGAGGATCAAGAACTTTGATCGTGTCCATTTTGGGGTGGTTCAGTGGCGCGGAAACCTGTACCTGCTGGCCGGGCAGAGGGTAGAGCCCCCTCGTAGTCTGTGCGATGATATGTTGACTTACAACGTCTCCACAGGCGTGCTCATGAACATGCAGAGTCGTGTGCCCACCCCGCGGTTCCTGGACAGCTGTGCCAAGATCACCATGGACAGAAAGTTTCTGACCAAAGAGGTCAGCATCATGGAGGTTCCAGAGTCTCCATCTTAACAGGGTGCTGGCTTTGTGTGTGTGTGTGTGTGTGTGTGTGTGTGTGTGTGTGTGTGTGTGTGTGTGTGTGTGTGTGTGTGTGTGTGTGTGTATGTGTGCATTAATGCTTATAATATATATGGAAGTGATTTCGATTTAGAAGACACAATCTTGTCAAACTTTTGGCTAAGATCAAAGGTGTTAGCTGTTCATATCAGCTTAATATCTGAGAACACCTCATACTTGGAGGCTTTGATATTAACCCTTTGACTCCCGCACCCTATCTACCAGCTGCAAAAGAAAACCAACCCTTTGACTCCCATCACCCTGGAGGATAGAGTGAGGGAGTCAAAGGGTTAAGTCTTTGCTCTGCTTGCATGGTTGACAGTGGTGGATGCTGGTGGATAGGATGCGGGCGTCAAAGGGTTAAACCAATTTTTGAATCTCAGTGAAGAGTCAGGAGCTTGCTCCGCCTTCACCACAGGTCGGCCTGGTATTGCAGCGCTGTCAGGATTGGCCCACTCCTCATTTGAGGAGCAGTAATCAGTAGGTTGATTTCCCAGGCTCCTCCCCTTGCAGACCAGTTGTGACCTCCCACCACAAAATCAGTCTTAACTAGCATTTGGGGCATTTTGAGATTACATATCACTTGAAAGTGTACATTCTGCTGATTATTTTGATACTTGAATAAAGCTTGTACTAAATAAAATGTATAAGTTAGGTGTGTTTAAAGTCATTAAGTTGTATGATGGCCATTTTGAGAAAACGGCCTCTAAAGTTTTTGTGTGCTCAACCAGTTTGTTTCTAATTTTCGCTGTCATTATCTGAAAGGTGCATCAAAGAGCTTTCCGTCAGTATATTACATATGCGGGTACTGCACAGGTTATGGTTTATAATAAGAGACAAAAATAGGTACTTTTGATGGGAAATTGCATTCTTTCTGCTGCGATCAGTGCATTAAAATACCATTTTAAATTGATTGATAATATTTTTTCAAGAAAAAAATTTCTGTGGGGGATAGATTTTAGTCTACAGAAATCAATTTTGAGAAAAAGTCAAAACACCCCAGATAGGCCCTCAGTCACCTTTTCAGCTCCTAGTGCTGTTCGACTGACTGCGAGTTAAGACTGATTTCGTGGTGGGAGGTCACAATTAGCCTTCTTCCCTTTCTGAAATCTTGAGTAAAAAAAAATGTGTGTGATGCTGCTCTGCGGCAATGTGCTCTCAAAAGGGGAGTGCAGCCTGAGTTTCACATGGTAATTCCAATGCCCCATAAGAAATGAACATGAGTGAATATGAACAATCTTGAGAAAACTGAATGTGAAAACTTTTGAAAAGGTGTGAAGGTTTTGTGTTGCTGTACATGTAATGCTATCCATGTGAAAATTTAAACGCTTGCTCTCCACAATTGTAAGGCTGATGTTTCGCTATCATTCGACAAAATTTATTGGTTTTTATTACATCTTTTGGGTGTTTTTTTCATTTTTAAATGGAATTATTATTTCCTGCTTGTTTTTGTATATTCTGTTTATGTATCTTATGAGATATTTACTGTTGCCATGACAGTTCATTTTTTGATATCACAGTTTTATATTTGTGTGTGTGTGTGTGTGTGTTCATGTGTGTTCGTGTGTGTGTGTGTGTACATGTGTGTGTGTGTGTTCATGGTGGTGTGTGTGTGTGTGTACATGTGTGTGTGTGTGTGTGTGTATCAAACATGCAGGTCGCAACTTGGTCATTAACCCTTTGACTCCTGCTCCTGTCCATCAACTGCAAAAACTTAACCCTTTGATTCATTTACCCTGTCCACCAGCTTCCTGAACAGTGTGAGGGAATCAAAGGAAGCTGGTGGACAGGGTGAGGGAATCAAAGGGTTAAGTCAAAAAGTTAAGTTTTTGCAGTTGGTGGGTAGGGTGCAGGAGTCAAAGGGTTAAATGCGTGAAAACATCGTCATGGCGGTGTAAAATTCAAAATAAATTATTTGATCTGAAAACTAAACAGACCTAGTCCATTGTGCTAAAGTGAAATTAATTATTTGATCTGAAAACTAAACAGACCTAGAATCATTTTATGCGGGATGTATCTCAGAATAATGTATCGCTACCTGTGAAGACGTTTCTCAGAATAGTCTATTGCTATTTGTGAAGATGTATCATATCATGGCAGCCTGTGGCTGTCTGGTCATAATTTTCTAGGTGACTTTTATCAGACTGGTCATTATTTGGACTGGTTTTCTTCGTCCTTGTCTGTTCCATATTCATATGATTAGTTGTGCAAGAAAATGTCATTTTCATCTGTCTGTTTGCAAGCATTGCATCAGTGTTTGCCAACCTGAATCCCTGTGTAGATGTGTGTGTGTGTTGTGTGTGTGTGTGTGTGTGTGTGTGTGTGTGTGTGTGTGTGTGTGTGTGTGTGTGTGTGTGTGTGTGTGTGTGATGTGGTGTGTGTATTCGTATAATTAGTTATGCAAGAAAACGTCGTTTCGTGTATGCTTCATGTATCTGCTTGCAACCATCACATCGGTCTTCACTGTGTGTGTTTGTGTGTGTGTGTGTATGTGTGTGCGCGCGTGCACACGCATGCACGCATGCACTGGTACATGCCTACATAACGGTATGTGTGCGAGCGTGTATGTCTGTGTGTATGTGGATGTATGTGCATTTGTTCACGTTGAAGTGTTTTCATATCGTACGCACACTATATGGTTGTTTTCTTTGCTCGTTGTATATCATATTATGTCCTATCATTCTTATACGATTTATATGCTACTGACTTCTGTTTTTATGAATAAGACTACATACATGTAAAGCGCAAAGTGCTTTGGAGTGTGTTTGAGGAGGTGTGGGGTATTATTTTTCTGTATGTGTGTGTGATTGGATGTGTGTATGTGTATCTCCCATAGGGATGCCGAGGGCTCTTTCAGTAAAAATAGATTCCCTACCTTCTGGAAATTCTGTGCTAGAAATTTCCTCTTTTCTGTCACTCTCTTTGTTTCTTTCTTCCTCCTTTGTTCTCTGTCATTTCTTCCTATCATTTTGTGCCTTGCTGGTCCATTCACCTGTGTGTGTTTGATAAAGTCTTATTACTCTTAATACTTTCTTTAGGATTGATAATTGGGTTTGTGTATTAAGTGCATTTTTGGCTCTAGGTAAATGAGATATTCGGAAGGAATTTTAGATAATTTCAGCCTGTTTTTACATGTTTTAGTGTCCTTAGTTATGTTTAAATTTGTATTCAGTTATGCGTTTTAAATCCTCTGTGTGATAAATTGGACGGAGTAGTCAGTGCCAAGGGCATCTCCTTAGATTATGTGCGTGAATGCATTGACATGTTTACTTAATTTTTTTCCCTTTTTTTCTCCTGTTGAAGTATTGTGTGTTTTGAAACGCTTATAGCCTTGATATGGCTCTAAGCAGTCGGTTTGGCTTTAAACAGACATGACAGTAATGGGTGTGTGTGTGTTTGTGTATGTGTGTGTGTGCGCGGGCGCGTGCGTGCATGTGTGTGTGTTTGTGAGTGCGCGTGCATGCATGCGCATGTGTGCGTGTGTGTGTGCGCGCGCACACTTCCCAATGTCCTTTTGATAGTAGCATATTTTCTAATGTTTTGTAAAGAAATTTTTACAGTCTGTGTTCTGCTCTGAAATTGTTGATTTCATACTGATGCACAGCAGAGTATCATGCAGCTGCCATTTTCCCCTCTGCTTCTTGTGAGTTCAGACTCAGGATACAGGAGTTGTCAAATATGTGCCATTTCCTCGAAGTAGATATACATGAGTTGAAAAATTGTGCCATTTCCTCAGATATATATATGTATGTGTATGTCTCTCTCTCTCTCTCTCTCTCTCTCTCTCTCTCTCTCTCTCTCTCTCTCTCTCTCTCTCTCTCTCTCTATATATATATATATATATATCTCTCTCTCTCTCTCTCTATATATATATATATATATAGAGAGAGAGAGAGAGAGGTACACATATTCAGGAGTTGGCAAGTATGTGCCATTTCTCAGATGGCATAAAAAATTATATGTACAAGAGTTGGCAAATATGTGCCATTTCCTCAGATTACATACATGTACAGGAGTTGGCAAATTGTGCCATTTCCTCAGATTACATACATATACAGGAATTGGCAAATTTATGCCATTTCCTCAGATTACATACATATACAGGAATTGGCAAATTTATGCCATTTCCTCAGATTACATACATATACAGGAGTTGGCAAATTTGTGCCATTTCCTCAGATTACATACATATACAGGAATTGGCAAATTTGTGCCATTTCCTCAGATTACATACATATACAGGAGTTGGCAAATTGTGCCATTTCTTCAGATTGCATGCATATACAGGAATTGGCAAATTTGTGCCATTTCCTCAGATTATGTGTGTGTGTGTGTGTGTATAATTATATATACACACACCAGAGTTGCCAAATATGTGCCATTTCTTCAGATGTCATATTTAATCCTTTGGCTCCCGCACCCTGTCCACCAGCATCCTGCATTGCCAACCATGCTAGCAAAGCAAAAAATAAACCCTTGGTGGATAGGGTGAGGGAATCAAAGGGTTAAGTTTTTGCTGTTGGTGGATAAGGTATGGGAGTCAACGGGATATACAGGAGTTGGCAAGTTATGCCATGTGGCATTTATTTTAGTGTAATATTGAAGTGCATGTATATGTGACCTGCCAGCATGAAATCAGTCTTAACTAGCATTTTGGGCATTTTGAGATATACATATCACTGGAAAGTGTACATTCTGCTGATTATTTTGGTACTTGAAAAAAGCTTGTACTCACAAAAATGTAGAAGTTATGTATGTTTAAAGTCATTAAGTTGTATGACGGCTATTTTGAGAAAACGGCCTGCAAAGTTTTTATGTACTCTCCTACACATTTTCCTTAAATTTCTATATTTGGTGGCTTTGACCCGATTTGTTTCTAATTCTAGCTTTCATTATCTGAAAGGTGCACCAAACAGCTTTCTGTCAGTATATTACATGTGGGGGTTCTGTACAGGTTACGGATTCATAATAAGAGACAAAAATAGATACTTTTGGTAGGAAATTGCATTCTTTCTGCTGCGATCAGTGCATTAAAATACCATTTTAAATTGATTAATGATATTTTTTCAAGAAAAAAAATTCTGTGGGGGATAGATTATAGTCCATACAAATCAATTTTGAGAAAAAGTCAAAACACCCCAGATAGACCATCAGTCACCTTTTCAGCTCCTAGTGCTGTTCACTGACTGCGAGTTAAGACGGAATTCGTGGTGGGAGGTCACATATGTTATTTTTTTGTATGTGTATGTCTGGGGAAGGCGAGCGGGTACAGCTGTAAACAGTGAGGAGAGAAGGAGAGGGGGTGTTGGTTTGAGAAAAATGTACCTCCCTCTTCTTTCTGTTGTGTACATAGTACTTGGCATTCTTGATTTTTTTGTTCGCTACCTGATTTTCTCTTGAGCGTTGCCAAGTGCCTTTACTTTTGTCGCATTGCCATATGTTATAGCCAAGGTCCTGCCTTTCATTCGCGAAAGATATCACTTGTATTGTTTGTGCATTATATGCATATGTGCATTACTTGTTAGCTTACACCATTGCCATAAAGATATCAGACTTGTATTGTTTGTGCATTATATGCATATGTGCATTACTTGTTAGCTTACACCATTGCCATGTGGGGCAGCAACGAAGATTCCCCACCCCTGCCTGTTCTTTGCCAGCCTGTGTATGAAATCCTAAATGTGTTTCAGGGCCATGGGGTCTCGGTCTGTTGTATCTGTATATGCGCGCTCATCAGTACACCAGAAAATGCTGTTAATGTGTGTTCCTCAGCAGTCACTCTTTATTAAAGAGTTTTTTTAGCAGACAGAACTTGGTTCATCACGAGAGTTAACCCTTTGACTCCGGCACCCTGTCCACCAGCATCCCGGATTGTCAACCATGCTATCATCGTCATCATGTGCCCTGCTGCAAGGTGTTGGCGATAATGGCCCTCCATATGAACCTATCCCTTGTTGCTGCAAGTACATCTTCCACCCTCTGTCCTCACCCACCCTGCAAGTCTGTCCAGCATTTTCTCCCTGGTGTTGTCTTTCTCTCCAGCTTTCCTGTCATGACCAGGCGCTCTAATTCCCCTTTCAGGAAGCTGGTGGATAGGGTGAGGGAGTCAAAGGATTGAGAGCAGTTGTTTTTCTCTTTTGTGGTGTGCCATGCTAGCGTTTGTATGAAATCTAAAATGTTGCTCAAATCAGTGTGTTCAGAGGACCTCCAGCTGGTAGGCCTGGGTTTGAGGCTGGGTAAAGGGTGGGGTTTTACCCATCAACCAACCCATCAAACAGCATGGGTGAGTAAAGAGTGCAGGTTATGCTGATCAACCAGGTCAGCATATGTGCAGGCCTGTTAGTGCCTGAGCCTGTTAGTATGTGTATCCACACAGAACGTCAGATATACATGTTAAAGATTATTACCTGAGCCTGTTAGTATGTGTATTCACATGGGCAGTGTATTTTAGTCTTCTGCATAGATGTATCTGAAAAAAGGAACGGAGAGCATGATTTTTTTTGGATTTTTTCTTTCTTAAATTCAGTTGGGTTCATGGTGTTTATAGTCCTGCCAATCAGTAGTTCAGTGTGTTGTAAACATGAGAGAACAGTGTCTTGTGAAGATAAGGCTCTTGCCATCCTTAGGCACTTTCTTTTTTCTTCTTTTTTTTCTTTTTCATAGTATTTCAACACATATCTCTATGTTTTGTGTGTGTGTGTGTGTGACTGCTTTTATCTTGAAGCTAAGTATTGATTTTTATCTTGAAGCTAAGCTACTGATTTTGTCTGGTTAGTATTTTATCTTGAAGCTAAACTACTGATTTTATTTTGTAGCCAAGCCACTGATTTTTCATGTAGCCAAGCCACTGATTTCATCTTGACAGTAAGCGACTGATTTTATCTTGGAGCTAAGCAACTGATTTCATCTTGACAGTAAGCTACTGATTTTATCTTGAAGCTAAGCTACTGATTTTATCTTGAAGCTAAGCTACTGAATTTATCTTGAAGCTTAGTTACTGATTTTATCTTGAAGCTAAACAGCTGATTTTGTCTTGTAGCTAAGCTACTGATTTTATCTTGAAGCTTAGTTACTGATTTTATCTTGAAGCTAAACCGCTGATTTTGTCTTGTAGCTAAGCTACTGATTTTATCTTGAGCTAAGCGACTGATTTTTTATCTTGAAGCTAAACCGCTGATGTTATCTTGAAGCTAAACCGCTGATTTTATCTTGAAGCTAAACCGCTGATTTTATCTTGAAGCTAAGATACTGATTTTATCTTGAAACTAAGCGACTGATTTTATCTGGAAGCTAAGCTTCTGATTTTATCTTGTAGCTAAGCTAACCTTATTTTCTGATAATGTGTTGCGATCACACTTTTTGTACTTGTTAAGCTGACAGCTTGTTTTGTGTTTGATTCTATTGTCAATATAAAGAGTTTGCATATTGCTTGATACACATCGCTATGACTGTACATACATGAACTTTTTGTTTGATTCTATTGTCAATATAAAGAGTTTGCATATTGCTTGATACACATCGCTATGACTGTACATACATGAACTTTTTCGTTTGATTCTATTGTCAATATAAAGAGTTTGCATATTGCTTGATACACATCGCTATGACTGTATACATGAACTGTTTCGTTTGATTCTATTGTCAATATAAAGAGTTTACATATTGCTTGATACACATCGCTATGACTGTACATACATGAACTTTTTCGTTTGATTCTATTGTCAATATAAAGAGTTTACATATTGCTTGATACACATCGCTATGACTGTATACGTGAACTTTTTCGTTTGATTCTATTGTCAATATAAAGAGTTTACATATTGCTTGATACACATCGCTATGACTGTATACGTGAACTTTTTCGTTTGATTCTATTGTCAATATAAAGAGTTTACATATTGCTTGATACACATCGCTATGACTGTATACATGAACTTTTTCGTTTGATTCTATTGTCAATATAAAGAGTTTACATATTGCTTGATACACATCGCTATGACTGTATACATAAACTTTTTCATCTTTATTTCTAATTTTTTGTCTTTGTATTCTCCCTTTGGAGTTGTCCATCTTATCTCAGCATTTTTTTATGCTTCTGAAGAAAAAGACAGTATTTGATGCCGTGATTGTTTCATCTGCTGCGGCTGCAGTGTCTGTGATGTTTGGGAGCATGCATGAGATTGATTGATGTTGAGCATGCAAGAAGCTGGTGGATTGGGTGAGGGAATCAAAGGGTTAAGTTTTTGCTGTTGGTTGATAAGAGTGCGGGAGTCAAGGGGTGAAATGTATGCATAAAATAAGGCAAGTTGTAGAGGTGATCTACAAAAACTTCACCTTCTGAAATTCCATAGATTGACCGGTCACTGTGGATCAGTGATTAGTGCAATGGACTACTGACAGGAAGGTTTTGGGTTCGAATTCTGTCAGTTCTCTCGGAATCTTTGTGGGATTTTCTGGCCCCATCCACCTCTTACCCAGTGTTGAGTGAGCTGTGAGTTTATTGGGGAAGACTTGGACCACACAACTTCACGAATGCATCACTGAGGGTGTTACTCAAATTGCCTTACCAAATCACAGGTGTCTGTATCTCTCAGACTGGTCGACGCCAGGATATATTATGACAACGTAGACCATGACAGAGATCTCGGTTCTAGGTGGAACTCTACGGCACCATGATTATCATTACTCGTATCTTCTGACCAACACCACAGGTGTCTGTATCTCTCAGCCTGGTTGAGGCCAGGATTTATTATGACAACGTAGACCATTACAGAGTCTCAGTTCTTGATGGAACTCCACAGCAACATGATTATCGCCACCATCGTCGTCATCATCATCAGAGCGTCGGAAGGAGATTGTACCAGATTCTGTGGCCAATTACTTTGGGCAAGAGACAAGAAATCTGTAGACTGAAGTTTGTTTTGTACTCACTGAAATGAAATCGAGATAAAGTTTACTTGAACGTAATTGAACGTGTCCCATTGTCTTTGAGATAAAGTTTATTTGGACGTAATTAATCTCCCCTTTGTCTTTGATATAAATTTTATTTGAATATAGTTGAATGTTTCCCTTTGTCCTTGAGAGAAAGTTTATTTGAACGTAATTGAATGTTTTTCCTTTGTCTTAGATGTAAAGTTTATTTGAACATA
>CM060312.1:6662527-6670027 GCA_030674185.1 Monoplex corrugatus | reverse complement strand
ACAATACAATACAATACAGTACAGTACAAAACAGCACGGTACAATACAATACAATACAATACAGTGAAGTGGAATGCAATACAGCAAGTGTAATACAATGCAGTGAGATGCATTACAATAAATACAATAAATACAATACAATACAATACAATACAACACAACACAATACAATACAATACAGTATAGTACAAAGCAGCACGGTACAATACGATACAGTGAAGTGGAATGCAATACAGCACAGTGTAATACAATGCAGTGCAATAAATACCTCACAATACAGTACAATACAGTAAGTACAAACAGCACGGTACAATACAATACAGTGAAGTGGAATGCAATACAGCACAGTATAATACAATGCAGTGCAGTGCATTACAATAAATACCTCGCATCAATACAATACAATACAATACAATACAGCACAGTGTAATACAATGCAGTGCAATAAATACCTCACAATACAGTACAATACAGTATAGTACAAAGCAGCACGGTACAATACAATACAGTGAATTGGAATACAATACAGCACAGTGTAATACAATGCAGTGCAATTATTGCCTCACAATACAGTACAATACAGAAGTGGCTGAATTTGACCCAGAGCAACAAGGGTCCCATCTAACACAATATGCAATGCATTGCAATAAATACGATACGATACGAACCACACGACACGACACAACACGATACAAAACGACACGACAACGACACGATATGATGTGATATGATACGATACGATACCATACGATACGGTACGATACGATACGATACAACACGATTCGATACGATACGACACACTACGATATGATATGACACAATACGATGCAATCGATACGATACGACACATACGATACGATACAACAATACGGCATGACACGATACTGCACAAGACACGACACGACACGACACGAACACGACACGACACGAACGATACGATACCATACCATACCATACCATACCATACCATACCATACCATACCATACCATACCATAATCCATACCATACCATACGATACGATACGGTATGATACGATACGATACAACACGATTCGATACGATACGACACACTACCATACGATATGACACATACATGCAATGCGATACAATACGACACAATACGGCACGACACGATACTGCACAAGACACGACACGATCGACAGACACGACGACACGACCGACACGACACGATACGATACGATCGATACGATACGATACAATCAGAAAAAGCTTTTGTGCGGACCGAAAAGATAAAAAAAACAAACAACAACAACAACACAACAACAACAACAAAAACAAAAAACAAAACACAAAAAAAACACAAACCCAAAAACCAATTCTGCTTTCGTGAAGAGAAAAAAAAATATCCGCAGGTAAAGTTTTAACCGTAGGGTCACCTTCTGGGTGACACACACATACCTGCACTATCCAGACTCATTCTTTGTGTCCCACATGAAGACCCACACCAGGCGGTAAAAGGACGGACCAGCAGATGCCTTCTCGGCCGTCGGATCGGCAGGGGAGTCCAACACAAAGCTCCACCCATGGAGGCAATCTGCCAGGCCCATCATACGCCTACACGGATATTGCTTTCGCCCGGTGTGAGGATGGATGATGTGAAATGGGTTGTATGTGGCACATCAAAGATTTCACGCTTGTTTTATGCCCCCCTTTTATTGGGTCCCACGGAGGTTTAAGGAAACGTTCGACATGTTGAGTGCTGTTATCGTTGTTGTCTTCTTTTTTGTGTTTTTGTTTTGTTCTTCTTTTCTTGTTTTCTTCTTTTTTTCTTCTTCTTGTTCTTGTTCTTCTTCTTCTTCTTCGTCGTCGTCTTCTTTCTTCTTCTTTTCTTCTTCTTCTTCTTCTTCTTCTTCTTCTTCTTCTTCTTCTTCTTCTTCTTCTTCTTCTTCTTCTTCTTCTTCTTCTTCTTCTTCTTTTCTTTTTTGGTTATTTCATTTTATCAAATGTCCCTTTATAAAAGGAGATGCTTGTGTGTGTGTGTGTGTGTGTGTGTGTGTGTGTGTGTGTGTGTGTGTGTGTGTGTGTGTCTGTGTCGGTGTCTCTGTGTGTCTGCGAGTGTGTGTGTGTGTGTGTGTGTGTGTGTGTGTTGTGTGTGTGTGTGTGTGTGTGTCTGTGTGGGTGTGTATGTACGTGAAAGAGAGACAGAGACAGAAAAGAAAACAGAGAGAGAAAGACAGACAGAGACAGACAGACAGAGAGACAGAGACAGAAAAAGACAGAGAACCAGACAGAGAGAGACAGACAGACAAATAGAGAGACAGACAGACAGAGAGACCAGAGAGACAGAGAAAGCCAGAGACAGAGACACAGACTGAGAGATAAGCCTCATACTGTGCAAGGCAAAGTATTGCATCATCCAGACCCCGTTTCGCTCTTTCCAACAAGCGGTGTGTTTTAACCCCACCCACCCCCTCCTATACTGTCCCTGGAAATTTCAAGTTTTTACTGCTGTCAACTGGAGGTCACAGACACCATCATCATGACAAGACGATGGAAGATCAGATCTATTGGACACGAATGGGTAAGACGTTAGACTGTCAGTCGGAGCATCTAGGTTTGATCCTGACAGGATCCCCCTCTTCCCCCACTCCTCCTGGTGGCTCTAGGGTGGACATTTTTTCCCTGTCTCCAACACCAATACTTGTGTGCATGTCTGTAAATGACTAAAACCCCTACGTGTGTATGTATGTATATGCATGTATATATATATATATATATATATATATATATATATATATATATATACATATAGATGCACATATATTATATATATGTATGTATATATATACATTTATATATATATATACAATACACTAGACCTGACAGACCCCATCCCACTCTCACTGACTTATGAATTTTTCATTCATAAACTAATATTGTTGCATATCTGTAATGTATAGTGTGTATGTATGTGAGTGTGTGTATATTAAGTTATGTATATGTGTGTGTGTGTGTGTGTGTGTGTGTGTTGTGTTCTCTGTCTCTTCTGTCTTCTCTACAACCATACTGCTCTCTACTCTACATACATTATCATGTGCATCATGTACTACTCCCAACAACCAACACACACTATACATACATGCATGCATAAATACATACTACAATACATAGCACACATACACACACATACATACATGCATGCATACACACATACATACACACATATACATACATACATCACATACATACATACATACATGCATGCATACATACATGTATACATACATGCATACGTACATACATAATGCATACATACATACATACATACATACATACATACATACATACATACATACATACATGCATGCATACATTCATACATACATACATACATGTATACATACATACATACATACATGCATATATGCATACATACATACATACATACATCATGCATACATACATACATGTATACATACAACATACATAATACATACATACATACATACATATCATATCATACATACATACATACATATACATACATGACATATACATACATACATACATACATACTACATACATATCATACATAACATAGTACATACATTATACATACATACATATACATACATACATATACATACATACACATACATACATACACACATACATACATACATATCATCATACATACATACATACATACATACATACATACATACATACCATACATACATACATACATATATACATACATACGTGCATACATACATGGTAAGACTAGGACCACACAATCGATTCTCATCTGCTTCACAAATGCGCCACTGAGCGTACTGGTCAAATCTTCTGACTAACACCGCAGGTGTTTGTATCTCCCGAGCCTGGTTGACTTACGCTCATATACACAGAAACACACACTGTCATATACTCACACACACACACTCACACTACAAACACACACATAAGTCCTCACACATACAAACACACACACATGCACACACACACACACAAACACACATACAAACACACGCACAAACACACACAAACCACACAAACACAAATATGCATACAAACACACACACAAGCACAGACACACACATAAAACCACAAACATACATACACACACGTACACACATGCACACACCACACACACACAAACACACAACACATACACACACACATTCACACACACACATACACATACACAAACACACAACAAACACACGCAAAAACACACACACATACACACGCACATAAAACCACAAACACACACACATACACACACAAACACACAAACACACACACACACACACACAAACACATACACGCACACATGCTCACACTCACATGCACACACACACAAACACACACATACACACACACAAACACATACACACAAACACATACATACACCATATACACATATAACCACACATACACACATACACACATACGCACACACAAACACACACACACACATACACACACAAACACAACACAACAAACACATACCACACACAACACTACACACACATACACACACATACACACACATACACACACATACACACACATATACACACACACATACACACACATACACACACACAAACACATACACACACACAAACACAAACACACATACACACACATACACACACAAACACAAACACACTCACACACAAACACACACAAACCACACAAACACACAGAAATATACCCACACAAACACAACACACAAAAGACACACAATACAGACATACACAAACAACTCATACACAAACACACACACGAACACAAAACACACACAAAACACACACACACACACCACACATACACACACAAACACACACAACAAAACACACACACACACACACAACACACACACACACAAACCCATACACACACACACACACACACACAAACACAAACACACATACACACACACACACACACACACACACATAACACTATTACTACTTAATGGACTGGTAGTCATGTGGATTAAAGCCAGAAGGTCCTGGGTTCGATCCGCCCAGACAGCTCCACCTGGTGGGTAAAGGGTGGAGATTTTCCCATCTCCCAGGTCAACATGTGTGCGGACCTGCCAGTGTCTAAAACCCCTTCATGCATAGACGTAAGCAGAATATCAGATTTTCACGTTAAGGATCCTGTAATTCATGTCAGTGGCTGGCCTATGGAAATATCGCAGAAATGACTCATGTAGAAACAGGCCCATACATGTACTTCAGTCTGAACCAAGATGTTGACAATGTCTGGCAAGGCAGACGAACTAGCCTCAAGTAAAAGCTTAGGATTAACCAACGTACAACCCCTGAAGTAGAAACAGGCCCTTACTGGTACTTCAGTGTGAAAATGAAGTGGATAGGTCTGGCAAGCCAGACAAACTAGCCTCTCAACTGATGGCTCAGGATTAACCAACATCTGGCAGCACAGCCGATCTCACATCTATATTAGACTGTAAACGAGACAAGTAAACAACAGAGCCAGCTGTAGACTCAACTCTGCTGGGATGTTTCCGAGGATCGCCCCAGTGAAAGAGAGCGATCCATTCTTTCAGTGGACAGGTTCTGGCCTGTGCTTGTCCACATCAACCCCTCTGTCATGTATTCTCAAATAGAACATTCTCGAGAATCGTCTTAAGGTAGGTGGGGATCAGAGCCCCAGCTTGTTCTGATCCACGCTCTATCAATGAAAAGGGAAATTAAATTAACACAATAGGGGAAGACAGAGACAAGAAGACAGGCACAGAGAGTTGATGGTCATTGTGGGAGACAGGCCACTCAACCTGGCAGAGGTGCTGAGCCTTTGCCAGAAACATGTAGTGAAGGTACGTTGATATTTTATTTCAGTGTAGAGTTATAGGGATTGTAGGCAAAGAAGTAGGATTGCTTTAGGACCTATGCAAATAAGAATAAGAAGATGAATCATTATGCTTTAAGTTGAATATGCTTAATTAAAGAAACTATATTGACTTGTAATGCTATATGTGGACTGCTTTTGAAAGTTACTGCTAGTATGCTCATTGCGTTTCTATTCGTCGCTCTCCTTCCTCGTTGTTGTGTGTGATCTCTGTATAGAAACGAATTTCCACATAAACATCCCCCATATGTAATTATCTACTATTGGTTTTGGGTAGTTATGCAAGTCAAAAATCAACATAACACTGGTTTTTCTGTTCTTCAATGGAACAGTCGATCAGTGAATATTAATCATCCTCATCTTCAACAATATTTATCTGTAAATAAGCATCATATTGTTGCCTTACAGTCACTGAATGTGGCAAATTGCAAATTACCTAAGTTAGAAGATTATCACTTTCCTCCAGTAACACACGTCTGTGACAATAACTCAAAGATTTATGCAGCCGTTTATGTACGCAAAGACGTGGATTATAAGATCATTCCGCCTCCTGTGCCAAAGGGCACTGACGGTGTTTATTGCGTGGCTGTGAAAGTGAAGATTAACTCTGTGTCAGCTATAAACATACTTTCTGTGTATTATCCACGTGGGCCTAATAGTGAAAATAGTGACTGGCTACGGACTTTAGACAACAATGAGAAATGGTTGATCACAGGGGATTTTAAATTAATGCCCATTCTCCATTTTGGGATAAGGACTGTCACTATGTATCTAACAATCGTTTTGTAGAAAATGTCATTGACTCCGGATTAGTCTTGTTAAATGACAGTAGAACAACTAGAATTCCGGATAATCCTCAACATAAGGTTTCTGCCATTGACCTAACTTTGTTATCACCTGACCTTGTCATTAATAGCATGTGGGATGTTACATCTGACTCCCTCGGAAGTGATCACCTGCCAATTGTTACAGTTATAAATGAACCGTTTGATAACACACCAGAACAAGACGACGTTATACCTCGATATATGTACAAACGTGCTAACTGGGTAAAATACCGGAAGATTTTAATGGGAAAAGATTGCACGTTTAATGAATGCGTCAATATTAATGATATGTATTCCCATTTCACCAACGCGCGACATGAGGCAGCAAACAATTCCATTCCAAAAAGGAAAAATGTAAACAAAGGTACTCATGTTGGAAATAGTTGGTGGAATCAATTATGTGAAGAAGCAAAGAATGAAAAAAAGAAGATGTATAAACTCTATTTAAAAACTAAATCTCCAGAAGACCATTACAATATGAAAATGGCTAAGATTCACTCAAACAAAGTTATAGCCCAAGCCAAAAAGCGCTATTGGTCAGATTTTTGCTCTGAACAAATTTCCGGGCCTAAAGATCTTCCTAAAATTTGAATAAGGTCAAAGAAATGAAAAATGGTTTTAATTTACCACAATTTCCTCTTAAGATTAAAGATAAAGACTTTCCTTCGTCATCTGAGAAAGCTGAAGAATTTGTACAGTTCTTTTCAAGAACAAGTAATTCCAGTAGCTTGTCTGCTCCATTAAGGGAGGAAAGACGGAAAATTGAAGAGTCCGTCGCATACTCAGATCCTGCCCCTGATAATCACATGTACATGAATTCAAAAAT
>CM060312.1:6637527-6640027 GCA_030674185.1 Monoplex corrugatus | reverse complement strand
TAGATAGATAGACAGATAGACAGATAGACAGACAGACAGATAGACAGATAGATAGATAGATAGATAAATAGATAGATAGATAGATAGATAGATAGACAGATAGACGACAGACAGATAGACAGATAGATAGATAGATAGATAAATAGATAGATAGATAGATAGATAGATAGAAGATAGACCGACAGACAGATAGATAGATAGATAGATAGAGAGAAGAAGATAGATAGATAGATAGATAGATAGATAGAGAGAGAGATAGAGAGATAGACAGAAGACAGACAGATAGATAGATAGATAGATAGATTAGATTAGATTAGATAGATAGATAGATGATAGACAGATAGATAGATAGATAGATAAACGATAGATAGATAGATAGATAGAAGATAGATAGATAGACAGATAGACAGATAGACAACGACAGATAGATAGATAGATAGGAAAAGATAGATAGATAGATAGATAGATAGATAGAGAGAGATAGACAGACAGACAGACAGATAGATAGATAGATAGATAGATAGATAGATTAGATAGATAGATAGATTGATAGACAGATAGATAGATAGATAGATAGATAGATAGATAGAGAGACAGATTAGATTCTATTAGATAGATAGATAGATAGATAGATAGAGAGAGAGTGAGAGAGAAAGACAGAGTGAGAGAGAGGATAGAGAGAGTAGAGTGAGGAGAGACACTGGAGAGAGAGAGAGAGATAGATGAGAGAAGAGAGATAGATAGATAGACAGACAGATAGACAGACAGATAGATAGATAGATAGATAGACAGTAGACAGACAGATAGATAGATAGATAGATAGACAGATAGATAGACAGATAGATAGACAGATAGACAGATAGACAGATAGACAGATAGATAGATAGATAGACAGATAGATAGATAGATAGACAGAAAGATAGAGAAACAGATAGACAGATAGATAGATAGATAGACAGACAGAGAGACAGACAGATAGATAGATAGATAGATAGACAGATAGAGAGTGAGAGAGAGGAGTGAGAGCTGTATATATACATAATCAATGTACATAACGTGTGCATGTGTCAAGGTGTGTCGTGTGAGTGAGTGAGCGTGTGTGTGTGTGTGTGTGTGTGTGTGTGTGTGTGTGTGTGTGTGTGTGTGCGCGCGCGCATGCACATGCACATGCACATGCGCATGCGTGCGTGAGTATGTCTGTGTACGCGTCTGTGCTTCCCTTTACACCGTCATTACCCACCATCCGCAATAACTAGCAGTGAAAATAACAGCAGCAGCAACAACAATAACTTCTAGGCTTACAACAACCAGAAAAACAAACAACAACAAAACAAACAAAAAAACACGAGAAAAAGAATAAGGACGTGTATCTAATCCAACAATTAGCCGTTCTTATTCTTTTGTCGTTTTTTTTTTTTTCTTCTGGTTCTTGTTTCGCTTGAACGCGGGCAGTAACACAGTTGTTTTGGATTTCTAAGCTTACTGCACAATGGGTATATAATGTTTCAAGTACCGTTTCGCGGGATGGTACGTAAGTGGCCTGTGTGTTTTAGGGTGAGTGTTTGTTTAGAAGTCAAAAGACAAGGAATTGACGGAAAGAGGCGTCATAGAATATTGGTAGTGATATTGTATTTTGTCGCTTTCGTCTACAGCTTAACGATACGAATAATGAATGAGATCGAAATGATCAGTGTGTGTGTCTGTCTGTGTGTCTGTTTGTTGTGTGTCTGTGTGTCTGTCTGTCTGTGTGTCTCTGTCTCTGTCTCTGTTTTTATCTCTCTCTGTCTGTGTGTCCGTCAGTCTCTCTCCCTTATGTCTCTGTCTGTGTGTCTGTGTGTTAGTGTGTTAATGTGTCTGTGTGTCTACTCTGTCTCTCTGTCTCTCTGTCTCTCTCTCTCTCTCTCTTTCTATATATATATATATATACATGAATAGATATATGCATATATATATCTATATTTATGTACAGATACATATATATATATATTATATATATATATAGAGGAGAGAGAGAGAGAGAGAAAGAAGAGAGAGAGAGAGATAGAAAGATAGATAGGGAAATAGATAGAGAGATAGATTGATAAATAGACAGACAGACAGACAGAAGATAGATAGATAGACAGACAGACAGACAGATAGATAGATAGATAGAGAGACAGAGAGATAGATAGATAGATAAATAGATAGATAGATAGATAGACAGACAGATAGATAGATAGATAGATAGATAGATAGACAGAACAGACAGACAGCAGATAGATAGGTAGATAGATAGACAGAGAAAGAGAGATAGAGATATATAGATATAGATATTGGTATATACAGAGATGTAGACATAGATATATAGGTTTATGTGTATATCTTTTTGTCTCTTTCTCTTTCTGTGTGTGTGTGTGTGTGTGTGTGTGTGTGTGTGTGTGTGTGTGTGTGTGTGTGTGTGTGTGTGTGTGTGGTGTGTGTGTGAGTGTGTGTGGTGTGTGATGTGTGTGTGTGTGAGTGT
>CM060312.1:6625027-6627527 GCA_030674185.1 Monoplex corrugatus | reverse complement strand
TTGTGTGTGTGTGTGAGTCTCTTGTGTGTGTGTGTGTTGTGTGTGTGTGTGTCGTTGTGTATGTGTGGTGTGTGTTTGTGTGTGTCTGTGTGTGTGTGTGTGTGTGTGGAGTCTGTGTGTGTGTTGTGTGCTTTGTGTTGTGTGTGAGTGAGTGATGTGTTAGTGCGTGTGTGTGGTGTTGTGTTGTCTGTGTGTTGTGGTGTGTTTATGTCTTTGTGTGTGGGTAGTGTGTTGTGTGTTTGTGTGTGTGTTGTGTGGTGTGTGTGTTTGTTGCGGGGTGTTGATTGTGTTGTGTATTCTGTGTGTGTGTGTGTGTGTGTGTGTGTGTGTGTGTGTGTGTGTTGTGTGTGTTGTTTGTGTGTGGGTATGTGTGTGGTGTGTGTGTGTTTGTGTGTGTGTGGTGTGTGTGTGTTGTTTTTGTGTGTGTGTCGTGTGGTCGGTGTGTTGAGTCTGTGTGTGTGTGTGTTTTGTGTGTGTGTGTGTTGTGTGTGTGTGTGTGTGTGTGGTGGATGTGTGTGTCGTGTTGTGTGTGTGTGTGTGTGTGTGGTGTGTGTGTGATTCCGTGTGTGTGTGATGTGTGTGTGTGTATGTGTGTGTGAGTGTGTGTTGTGTGTGTACGTGTCTGGTTGTGTGTGTTCTAGTGTGAATTACGAGTGTTGTGTGGTGTGTATTAGTGTGTGTGGTTGTGTATGTGTGTGTGTATATGTGTGTTGTGTATGTGTGTGTGTGTGTGTGTGTGTGTGTGTGTGTGTTTGTGTGTGTTGTGTGTAGTGGTGTGTGTGTGTCATGTGCGTCGTGTGTATGTTGTAGGGTTGAGTGTGTATGTTGGTTGTGTGTGTGTTGTGTGTGTGTAGTGTGGTGTGTGTGTGTTCGTCAGTGTTGGTGTGTGTGTGTGTGTCAAAAGACTAATAATCATTATTATCATCGTCGTCGTTGTCATCATCATCATTATCCTCATTCACCTCATCATCATCGTCCTCATCATCAAAACACTCGTATTCCCTATTACCATCGTCGTCGTCATCACCATCCTCATCATCACTGGAATCATCATCATCGTCGTTGTCGTCGTCATCGTCGTTTTCATTATCAGGGTCATCATCAAAACAGTCAGTCATCATCAATATCATCATCATCGTCGTCAGTCGTCTCGCAATCAACATTGTTTTCAATCATCATCATAATGATTGTCTCTATCAGCATCATCATCAATGTAATGAAAATGTATCGGTACTTAAGAATTTCTGAGTGTTCCCAAATGCCGACAACCGTAGACACGTCCTACAACGATCGTTGCAAAAAGTTGCTGAGTTTTGATTGGGCATCATGGACTTAGAACGATCAGTTCTTGGAGGTACAGTGTAGTAGTACTAGTAATATCGTTAGTAGTAGTAGCAGTAGTAATAGCAGAAGCAGCAGCAGCAGTAGTAGTAGCAGTAGTAGCAGTTGTAGTAGATTTCTCTTCATTGTTGCCATCATTAAAAATGGAACAAACAAGCAAACAAACAAGAACAACAGCAGAAGAAATATTTCAGGTTATGATCAAGATTAATGAAAAAAAAAACACAAAAAAAAAAAAACGAATTACCACCATGTGTTTTTAAAGAACAACATCCAAAGAAGAAGCTTGATAACTGATACTGGGATGGAAAAGAAGCCATACTCGGCAGGACGAAAAGGCCTCAAAACCAGTTAGTTCCCTTGTTTTCAAACGTACCTTACAGGATTGTAGTTTCTCTTCAAAATGTTCGTACGATTCTAAAACTTGCTATGAAAAAAAAAAACGTCTCCAATAGTTTGATTTTTTTTTATATACATGCTTTAGTTTGAAAATATATTTCTGAACATATAAAAAGCTCATGCTCGACAACTGAGTAGACAAATAATAACAAAGTAACCAACTAAACAGATAAAGAAATCCAAAACAAATGTGACTGCCCCCGTTCAAGCAAACAGGAACCTTAAAAAAAAAAAAAAACAGGAAAGAAGAATACGAACGCGTATTTAATACAACAAGACAAGACAGGCGACATTTTCGGCCAACTGGCCTTTGTCAAGCGTAAGATTACAAACAAACAAACAAACACTAGATACAAGAAGTATGAGAAAAAGACTGAAACTTTATGCTGCTGTGTCCAACGTGAGAAAAGGAATATACTGACTACGATAACATCATAAAGTTTTTAGAATAAATATGTCAGAGCGGAAATGAGAACTATGACGCACTAGCGAAGAGTAGTGTTTGGAATGTAAAGAATACGGTATTAATAATGCATAAGAGAAAATATAGCCATATGTTCGACAGAATGGGAACAAAGTTAACCAAGAGGTAAGGCTGATGTAAATGGATCGTGACTAGTGCAACGAATCCGGTCTGACCTTGGAATAGGAAGAAAAACATCCTAAACCAACAGCCAAGGGGCTGAAGGGAAAACGGAGTCCCCGGAGAAAAAAAAAAACCCTTAGTCAGACGCGGCTGGGCCTGTCTTGTGAAAGGAGA
>CM060312.1:6615027-6617527 GCA_030674185.1 Monoplex corrugatus | reverse complement strand
TCGCACGTGCGCGAAACTTTTGTGTGTGTGTGTGTTGTGTGTGTGTGTGTGTGTGTGTGTGTGTGTGTGTGTGTGTGTTGTGTGTTGTGTGTGTTGTGTGTGTGTGTGTGTGTGTGTGTGTGTGTGTGTGTGTGTGTGTGTTGTGTGTGTGTGTGTGTGTGTGTGATGTGTGTGTGTTGTGTGTGTGTGTGTGTGTGTGTGTGTGTGTGTGTGTGTGTGTGTGTGTGTGTCGCACAGATTGCTAATTAGACCAGGGCCAGCGCCGTTGGAAGCCAGAGAAACTAATGCAGGCTTATCAGGAGGTTGGGCCGTACGTGGGCTTCTGTTTCAGGCCGCCCTTCCTTGCTTCTCCCTGGCTCTCGATATAGCCAGCTATACTAGTCACAGACCTCGACCCATGCCCCTGCCCACAACTTGCCCCAGTTCTGTGACGTTTCCAGAGCTTTCTTCTCTCGTTTGTCACAGTTAATGATGGAGTGTCACCCACACACTGACCCCACGCTCGCACTTCTACGACGTCTACCCGAGACGATAAGCACTGACCCCTCCAGGAACTAGAGATGGGTGGTTGTGTGCGGGCTGGTGTTGGGTTGGGTTGGGTATCTATTTGTCCAGTCTTCTGAGAACTGCTGCTGCTGGTTCCAAATATAGCCCCGCGTTTTTTCTCGAGGCCGAAAAATGCTTCTGTATTGAACGAAATTCAAAAGAAGCCATGGGTAGGCACGTAATAATGCAACAGGAAGATGTGTGTGTGGAAAATAAGAACGAAGAACTGAAATTCAAGTTGTTTTTTATATGTCTATTTATTCATTATTTTTTATTTATTTATTTATTTATTTATTTATTTGTTTGTTTATTTGTTTATTGTGTGGAAAATGAGAACGAAGAACTGAAATTCAAGTTTTGTTTATGTCTATTTATTCATTATTTTTATTTATTTATTTATTAATTTATCTATTTATTTATTTATTTATTCATTCATTCATTTATTTAGTATCGTATTTCTTTCTTTATCCATTTATTTATAATATTTAGTTAGTAAGTTGGTTAGTTAGTTAGTTAGTTAGTTAGTTAGTTAGTTAGTTAGTTAGTATGTTTGTTCGTTGGTATCTTTTTTCTTTGTCCTATCATGTAAAGCTAAATTGTTTTAATACAAAGTCTGACAGCCCCTTTCTCTTCCTGTACATTTGATCATTTCAGGTTAAGACAGGTGGAATGAACACCCATCTGGAGAATTCTTTCTTTTATTGTTCTTTAAAGCCCAGCCGATTGCGCAGAGCCATATCAGGGCTATAACCACTTCAAAACACATAAAACATCAACAGGAAAAAAAAAGAAGAAATTAAGTACACATATCAATGCATTCGTGCACATAATCTAAAGACATGCCCCCAGCGGACCATTCCGTCCGATTTATCGCAAAGGGGAGATTTAAAAAACACACCTGAATACAAATATAAGCATACATAAGGACACCAAAACATATATAAAAACAGGCATAAATTACCTAAAACTGCTTCCGCATATCTTACCTCCTTAGAGCCAAAAATGCAATTAATACATGTACCTAATTATCAATCAGAAGAAAAAGTACATAAGGCTTTATCGAAAAAATACAGGTGAATGGACCATTAAGGCAGAAAATAAGTAGAAATGACAGAAAGCAAGGCAACAAGGCAGAAACAAAGAGAGTGATAAAAAAGAGGAAATTTCTAGCACAGAATTTCCAGAAGGTGGGGATACTATTAATACTGAAAGAGCCCCCGGCAACCCAACGGGGGAAATCTGGAGAATAAAGACTTTCTGAAATGTAATGCCAATAAACGAAAGATCTCCATAGTCAACAAAGAGAGTCCACATGAATGAATCCAGATGAACATAAGAGTTTATACCCATGAGTCATAATGGCTTGTGGCTTGGCCGTTGATTTTAGGGAATTAGGCCCAGTGACCTGCTGGCTGCTCGGAAAGACAGCAAACTTGGGATCCCTTTTGGGGCATGTCAGACCTTGCTGAACAGCAACATGGGCTGTGTCTGGAGCATCATGCCTGGTATCTTTCACGGCTGTTCAAATAACCCTTGTGGTTGAAATAGGGCAAGGTTGGGAGCTTCCGACCGCTAACTGTCGAGACTATAGTAACGGGAAAAGAGCCAGCAGCTATGCTAGCGAGTGGCGGGGTGGGCTGTCCGAAAGAGAGATGGGGCGAGAGAGGGGTCTTCCATTCTCTCTTGTTCCGGAGGCTGGGCTGGACCTGGTTGGTACGTGTTATGTGGCTGTGTCCTGGGGTTTGTCATCTCCACACCTTGCCATTTGGTTTGTAAACAAGGTAACTGATGACTTGGTCCGAATGGGTCATGCTTACTTACTTTACTTTACTTTATCCGTCCTCTTATACCATCTTGGGCGTCGAGGGGAGAAAGAGCTTTCTGTCTGCGGCAAGTTTGAAGGCCTGGTTGAGTGGGATGTTGTGGGTCTTCAGTGTTTCTTTCACACCCTCGA
>CM060312.1:6600027-6605027 GCA_030674185.1 Monoplex corrugatus | reverse complement strand
ACACACACTATCTGTCTCACACACACACACACACACACACACACACCTCTCTCTCTCTCTCTCTCTCTCTCTCTCCTCTCTCTCCCTCTCTCTCTCTCTCCCTCTCTCGCTCATTGTCTCTGTTTCTCTTTTCCTTTCTCTGTCTCTGTCTCTCTTCCTATCTCTCTGTCTCTCTCTGTCTCTGTCTCTCTCTCTGTCTCTCTGTCTCTCTCTCTCTCTCCCTCTCTCTCTGACTCACACACATACGCATCACACACACGGTCTGTTTCTGTGTCTGTCTCTGTCTCTCTTTCAATCTCTCTCTCTCTCTCTCTCTCTCTCTCTCTCTCTCTCTCTCTGTCTCTGTCTCTTAATCTCTGTTTTTCTGTCTCTTTATCTCTGTTTTTCTGTCTCTGTCTCTCTGTCTTTGTCTCTCTCTCTCTCTCTCTCTCTCTCTCTCTCTTCCTTTCTTTCTTTCTGTCTGTCTTTCTCTCTCTCTTTCTTTCTTTCTTTCTTTCTGTCTGTCTCTCTCTCTCTCAGCTCAATAAAAGAATGAGGCATGTCTGTGACAGGCCTGTAGCAATGGCGTCAAAAACAAAACAAAACAGAACAAAACAAAGAGGAACAGGATGTGGGTTTTTGTGTTTATAGAGCGGCTCCTGGTACTGCAAATATGCGTGCAGAGAATTTACACTAAAGACCTTGCAACGATACGATACGATACGATACGATACGATATGATACGATACGATACGATATGATACGATACGATACGATACGATATGATATGATATGAAACGATACGATACGATACGATACGCACGATATGAAAAATACGATACGATATGATACGATACGATACCATAAGAAACGATACGATACGATACGATATGAAACGATACGATATGAAACGATACGATACGATATGATGCGATATAATATAATACGATACAATACAGTACGATACGATACGATACGATACGATACGATACGATACGATAATGATACGATACGATACGATACGATACGATATGATATTGAAAAATCGATACGATATGAAACGATACGATACGATACGATATGATATGATATGATATGATATGATATGATATTGAAAAATACGATACGATACGATATGAAACGATACGATACGATATGAAACGATACGATACGAAACGATACGATATGAAACGATACGATACGATATGAAACGATACGATACGATGTGAAACGATACGATACGATATGAAACGATACGATACGATATGAAACGATACGATACGATGTGAAACGATACGATACGATGTGAAACGATACGATACGATATGAAACGATACGATACGATATGAAACGATACGATACGATATGAAACGATACGATATGATATGAAACGATACGATACGATACGATGTGAAACGATACGATACGATATGAAACGATACGATACGATATGAAACGATACGATACGATATGAAACGATACGATACGATATGAAACGATACGATACGATATGAAACGATACGATACGAAACGATACGATATGAAACGATACGATATGAAACGATACGATACGATATGAAACGATACGATACGATATGAAACGATACGATACGATATGAAACGATACGATACGATACGATATGAAACGATACGATACGAAACGATACGATATGAAACGATACGATATGAAACGATACGATACGATATGAAACGATACGATACGATACGAAACGATACGATATGAAACGATACGATACGATATGAAACGATACGATACGATATGAAACGATACGATACGATATGAAATGATATAATATAATACGATACAATACAATACGATACGATACAACACAATACAAAACAATACCTTACAATACGATTTAACGCAGTGCTATACAGTACAACACAATATAATGCAGTATAATACATTGCAACGTGTTGTTATGCTATACAACACAGTGCTATACAATGTGATATGATGTAATGCTATACAACACAACACAATACAGTACAATACAATACAGTTTAATGCAATGCTGTACAGTACAACACAACACGATACAGTACAATACAATACAGTTTAATGCAATGCTGTACAGTACAACACAACACAATACAGTACAATACAATACAGTTTAATGCAATGCTGTACAGTGCAATACAATACAATGCAGTACAATACAATACAGTTTAATGCAATGCTGTACAGTGCAATACAATACAATACAGTACAATACAATACAGTTTAATGCAATGCTGTACAGTGCAATACAATACAATACAGTACAACACAATACAGTTTAATGCAATGCTGTACAGTGCAATACAATACAATACAGTACAATACAATACAGTTTAATGCAATGCTGTACAGTACAATACAATACAATGCAGTACAATACAATACAGTTTAATGCAATGCTGTACAGTGCAATACAATACAGTGCAGTACAATACAATACAGTTTAATGCAATGCTGTACAGTGCAATACAATACAATACAGTATTTAATACAATTGTTATGCTATACAATACACAATCAACAATACAATTTGATATGGATGCAATGCTATACAGTACACTGGCAGTGGCAATAACACACCAATACAATCCAGTTAATACAAATAATGTACATTGTACGTAATGCCAACAATCACATGCTGTACATTACAATCAGATGCTGCACAATACATTATACACGTAATAATGCAAGGCTATACAATAGCAAAGTCAGAACAAGACTGAAAACAGCTGAAATGTGGTTTCTAAGAAGAAAGTTAACAGTTTCTTGGACTGCAAAGAAAACTAACGAGACAGTTTGAAAGAGACAAACACAAACAGAACATTAATGAACGAGATTAGGAAAAGACCAGCAACATTTATTGGACATTTCATGAGGAAAGAAATATTTGAGCACTAACTCACAAGAGGAAAGCTGGAGGGAAAAAGAGCACCAGGTAGTAGACCTTGGGAGAAATGCTGGAAGGATCAACAGAGAGGATGAAGACAGAGAGGGTGGGAGATATATTTACAGCGACAACAGAGAGATTCGAATGGAGGGTCATGGTCGCCAACGCCCTGAGGCAGGGCACATGATGATGATGATACACTAAAATAATAGCAATGTAATGCAATACAATACAATACAATACAATACAATGCAATACAATACAATACAATACAGTACAGTACAGTACAGTACAGTACAGTACAATACAACACAGTACAATACAGTTTATTAATCCGTCAAAGTTAATAGTATATGTGCCCAAATACATGACATGACACATAAAATCACAGTACATCCACAGTAGAATCATAACAAAGGACATCATAATAAAACATAAGCCCACAGTATATTAAATACGCTGGAGAGAAATTTTCTCTCCACTCTGTCGAAGACGTTCTCTTGGTCAACAAAATCCATGTTTAGTTCTTTGTCACTCAATGGTCCTTTCAGATATCTGTCTAAGGGCGTAGATTGCAGCTGTGTATCCTCTTCCTTTTCTAAATCCAAACAGGTCCTCGTCCTAAGAGGCTGTAACGGGGTAAAAAGGGGATCGCTGGATCTGGGTGAAGTACGGTGTGGCTTTATGCCTCTTAGCACTACGCTAGCAGTGAAGGCCGACACAGGTCACCCGAAACGTCCTGGCTCACGGGGCTCTGGAGAAGCTACGACAGGCCTAGTAAGTCGGTCATCACCATCACATCATCATCATCATCATCATCATCATCATCGTCATTATCGTCATCATCATCGTCATCGTCGTCGTCGTCGTCGTCGTCGTTATCATCGTCATTATCATCATTATCACTATCATTATCATCGTCATCATCGTCGTCATCATCATTATCATTATCATTATTATAATAATATATATTTAGTAGCAGTAGTAGTGGTAGTAGTAGTAGTAGTTATCATTATTATTATTATTATTTATCATCATCATTATCATCATCGTCATTGTCATCATCATTATCATCATCATTATTACATATCATCATCATCATTATTATTGTTATTGTCATTATCATCATCAACATTATCATCATCATCATCATTATTATCATCATCGTCGTCATCATCACCATCATCATTATCATTATCATCATCGTCATCATCATCATCATGTGCCCTGCCGCATGGCGTTGGCGACATGACCCTCCACACAAATCTATCCCTTGTCGCTGCAAGTACATCTCCCACCCTGTCTGTCCTCAGCCACTCTGCAAGTCCGTCCAACATTTTTCCCTGAGTCTAGCTGGTGCTGTATTTCCCTCCAGCTTTCCTGTCGGTAGTGGATCTCAACATGCTTAGAGAAGCAAAAGAGATATTTTCTGGGACACTGATAAATTATCCTGCTCTAAATCCTTCTTCCATCTCCCTGTTGGTAAGCAGACGACAACAGATATGTTAAGCTGGCTAACATTATTTGTTGTTGTTGTTGTTGTTGTTGTTGTTGTTTTCTTTTGTTTGTGTGTGTTTTTGTGGGAGGTAGGTTTTTTTTTCTCTTTTTTTTTCTTTTGTTGTTGTTGTTGTTGTTTTGTTTGAGAGGGGATTGATTGGCGCTATTACATTATCTGAAAAGAGTCGTGCAAATAATATAATCACGCAAATGTACGGCCGTGCAAACGAAAAATCCCTCAAAAGTCCCGCAGTTGTGCTGTTCTCTTCAAAACACGGAGCAGTCAACGAGAGGCACTTGACACGCCTGTCCAATGTCACTTACGGTGAAAAGACGATAAAAGGAAAGAAGGAACTTGACATTCCTTTAATTGTTTGCATTTTTTGCTTCCTGCTTCGCCAGTGTTCATGATTATACTCCACCCAATAAGTTAAGGACGGGCAGATAAAGTGAAGGATATCGGTTTTCCCCATACACCGGGCAGTCGTTGTGGGGGTTTGGAATATCAACTTCACTCGTGGTCAGCAGGCAAGGGCAATGTCCATCAAGGACGTACCACGTAAAATCCAGACAGCTGAAACGGTTATTCGGTTATCAACTTTCCTTGAACAGACG
>CM060312.1:6590027-6592527 GCA_030674185.1 Monoplex corrugatus | reverse complement strand
TATAAGCAATATAAACCATAAAAATGTCTCTTAGTAGTCAGCAGGGCTATAAGCAATATCAACCCTCAGATGGCTGTTAGTACTTAGCAGGGCTATAAGTAATATCAACTCTGAAATGGCTCTTAGTAACTGGTTGGGCTATAAGCAATATGAACCCTGAGGTGGCTCTTAGCATTCAGCTGGGCTATAAGTAATAAGAACATGAGATGGCTCTTAACAATCAGCTGGGCTATAAGTAATAAGAACATGAGATGGCTCTTAACAGTCAGCTGGGCTATAAGTAATAAGAACATGAGATGGCTCTTAACAATCAGCTGGGCTATAAGTAATAAGAACATGAGATGGCTCTTAACAGTCAGCTGGGCTATAAGTAATAAGAACATGAGATGGCTCTTAACAGTCAGCTGGGCTATAAGTAATAAGAACATGAGATGGCTCTTAACAGTCAGCTGGGCTATAAGTAATAAGAACATGAGATGGCTCTTAACAATCAGCTGGGCTATAAGTAATAAGAACATGAGATGGCTCTTAGCATTCAGCTGGGCTATAAGTAATAAGAACATGAGATGGCTCTTAACAGTCAGCTGGGCTATAAGCAATGTGAATCCTGAGATGGCTCTTAACAATCAGCTGGGCTATAAGCAATATGAACCCTGAGATGGCTCTTAACAATCAGCTGGGCTATAAGCAATGTGAACCCTGAGATGGCTCTTAACAATCATCAGGGCTATAAGCAATGTGAACCCTGAGATGGCTCTTAACAATCATCAGGGCTATAAGCAATGTGAACCCTGAGATGGCTCTTAACAATCATCAGGGTTATAAGCAATATGAACCCTGAGATGGCTCTTAACAATCATCAGGGCTATAAGCAATGTGAACCCTGAGATGGCTCTTAACAATCATCAGGGCTATAAGCAACATGAACCCTGAGATGGCTCTTAACAATCAGCTGGGCTATAAGCAATGTGAACCCTGAGATGGCTCTTAACAATCAGCTGGGCTATAAGCAATATGAATCCTGAGATGGCTCTTATAATCATCAGGGTTATAAGCAATATGAACCCTGAGATGGCTCTAGTAATCATCAGGGCTATAAGCAATATGAACCCTGAGATGGCTCCTAGTAATCATCAGGGCTATAAGCAATATGAACCCTGAGATGGCTCTTAGTAATCATCAGGGTTATAAGCAATATGAACCCTGAGATGGCTCTTAACAATCATCAGGGCTATAAGCAATATGAACCTGAGATGGCTCTTAACAATCATCAGGGCTATAAGCAATGTGAACCCTGAGATGGCTCTTAACAATCAGCAGGGCTATAAGCAATTGAACCCTGAGATGGCTCTTAACAATCATCAGGGCTATAAGCAATGTGAACCCTGAGATGGCTCTTAACAATCAGCAGGGCTATAAGCAATATGAATCCTGAGATGGCTCTTAACAATCATCGGGCTATAAGCAATGTGAACCCTGAGATGGCTCTTAAATCATCAGGGCTATAAGCAATATGAATCCTGAGATGGCTCTTAACAATCATCAGGGCTATAAGCAATATGAACCTGAGATGGCTCTTAACAATCATCAGGGCTATAAGCAATGTGAACCCTGAGATGGCTCTTAACAATCACAGGGCTATAAGCAATATGAATCCTGAGATGGCTCTTAACAATCATCAGGGCTATAAGCAATGTGAACCCTGAGATGGCTCTTAACAATCATCAGGCTATAAGCAATGAACCTGAATGCTCTAACAATCACAGGCTATAAGCAAGTGAACCCTGAGATGGCTCTTAACAATCATCAGGGCTATAAGCAATGTGAACCCTGAGATGGCTCTTAACAATCAGCAGGGCTATAAGCAATATGAATCCTGAGATGGCTCTTAACAATCATCAGGGCTATAAGCAATGTGAACCCTGAGATGGCTCTTAACAATCATCAGGGCTATAAGCAATGTGAACCTGAGATGGCTCTTAACAATCATCAGGGCTATAAGCAATATGAACCTGAGATGGCTCTTAACAATCATCAGGGCTATAAGCAATGTGAACCCTGAGATGGCTCTTACAATCATCAGGGCTATAAGCAATATGAATCCTGAGATGGCTCTTAATAATCATCAGGGCTATAAGCAATGTGAACCCTGAGATGGCTCTTAACAATCATCAGGGCTATAAGCAATTGAACCCTGAGATGGCTCTTAACAATCATCAGGGCTATAAGCAATATGAATCCTGAGATGGCTCTTAACAATCATCAGGGCTATAAGCAATATGAACCCTGAAATCGCTCTTAAACATATCAGGGCTATAAGCAATATGAATCCTGAGATGGCTCTTAACAATCATCAGGGCTATAAGCAATTGAACCCTGAGATGTCTCTTAACAATCATCAGGGCTATAAGCAATGTGAACCCTGAAATGCTCTTAACAATCATCAGGGCTATAAGCAATATGAATCCTGAGATGGCTCTTAACAATCATCAGGGCTATA
>CM060312.1:6572527-6575027 GCA_030674185.1 Monoplex corrugatus | reverse complement strand
CAGTAAAATAAAAACAAACAAACAAACAAACAAACGGTATTCCCTCATGCAAAATAACAGTATATGGCACTACTTTGAGACAGGTTGATAAGTTCAAATATCTGGGAACAGTCATCTCACCAGACGGCAGATGCACATCAGAAATAGCCAGCAGAATCGGCCAAGCCAAAACAGCATTCAAGATGATGAAAAGCATTCTTACCAACAAATGCCTATCAATAAACATCAGGAAGTGAGTTCTCGAGTGTTATATAAAACCGATAATGTTATACGGTTGTGAGGCGTGGACAGTCAACACGCAAAGCCAGAGCTAGACTGAGGCAGCCGAAATGTGGTTTGAAAGAAGAATGTTGAGAGTTCCATGGACAGCAAAGAAAACAAACGAGACAGTCTTGATGGAGGCAGACACAAGAAGATCATTAATAAAGCTTAAAGAAGATTAGGAAAAGACAAGGAACATTCATAGGCCATTTTATGAAGAAAGGGGAATTACAGCACCTGGTCACAACAGGAAAGCTGGAGGGAAAGATAGCACCAGGTAGACCCAGGGAGAAAATATTGGACGGACTTGCAGGGTAGATGAGGACAGAGAGGGTGGAAGATGTACTTGCGGCAACAAGGGACAGATGTATATGGAGGGCCAGGATCGCCATTGCCATGCGGCAGGGCACTTGATGATGATGAAAAGTAAGAACAAAAATGCAGTGCCCAAACCCAGTGTTCTTTGAGGAGCTAGTGTGGACAGCACTTTCTAGCGGGATTGGGAGAAATAGTTCTGTCCTGTTTTCACGGTTTTTACAATCTGTCGTTGTTCTTCCTTCACCTTGAGTTTCGTTTCATCTGATGCTGTTTCAAGGTCACAGTGACCTTGAAACGTACGCAATACGGAATTTTGAAAATAGTTTTTGTATCGAACGGGAGATTCTTAGAATGGCTTAAGAATCTGTTTGTTTGTTTGTTTGTTTGTTTGTTTGTTTGTTTGTTTGTTTGTTTGTTTGTTTGTTTCGTTTCGTTTCGTTTCGTTTCGTTTCTTTCTTTCTTTCTTTCTTTCTAACTTTCTTTCTTCCTTCCTTTCTTTCTTTCTTTCTTTCTTTCTTTCTTCTTTCATTCTTTCTTTCTTTCTTATTTTCTTTCTTATCTTCTTCCTTTCCTTCTTCCTTTCTTTCTTCCTTCTTTCCTTCCTTTCTTTTTTTCTTCCTTCGATTCTTCTACGCAGAGAGAGAAGAATCAAACTGATTACCTGTAACAACCATTACAGCAAGGTTGAATGACACTTAAAGACTACGAAACAGTATCAATCTTTGCTACACACACGCGCGCGCACACTGCAACAGCAGCAGCAGCCATATACTATTATTTTGCAGTTTGCATTTTTCGACTGAAGAGATAGTTGGTGGGGGGAGGGGATTTCGAATGGTCAAATGAATCAAATGCAAACTCACGCGCCAAACACGCACACACACACACACACACACACAAACACACACACACAACACACACACACACACACACAACACACACACACACAAACACACACACGCACGCACACACACACCACACACACACACACACAAACACACATGCACAACAACACACCACAAATACACATGCACGCACACACACACAACACACGCACATACGGAACACACACACATACAATACACACACATATACACACATGCACGCACGCGCGCGCACACACAGACACACACACACACACATACACGCACGCACGCTTGCACACACGCACACACACACTCACACACACATACTCGCACGCACAGGCATGCACACGCACGTACGCGTGCGCGCGCACACACACATACACACACGCACACACACACACATATGCACGCACCCACCCACCCACCCACACCACACACACACACGCACACACGCACACACGTACACACACACACACACACACACACACACACACACACACACACACATGCACACACACACGCACTCGTCTAAAAGCACCTATGTGAATAGACGTTAAAAGAAATAACGAATAACGAAACACACACGCAACACACACACACACACACAACACACACACACACAACACACACACACACACTACACACACACACACACACACACACACACACACAACACACACACAAAACACACACACAGAGTCTCATTATGGTCGATTTGAGACCTTCCCCCTTTGTCTCTTTTTTTTTTTAAACTACGCAAAACGGGTTTGGTGTTGGTCAAGCAATTAAGGGGAAAGAGAGAGGCCCCTAGCGTTACTTAGTGAATCAGTTTATACCGCTGGGAAGGCAGAGGGAGTGAAAGTGTGACAGAGAGAGCAGAGACGACAGTAGAAGAGAGAGAGAGAGAGAGAGACAGACAGAAGACAGAGAGCAGACAGACAGAGAGAGAAAGAGAGAGAGAAGAGAGAGAGAGACAGAGAGACAGAGAGAGAAGAGAGAAGAGAGAGAGGAGGAAGAGAGAGAGAGAGAGAAAGAGAAGAAGAGAGAGAAAGAGA
>CM060312.1:6565027-6567527 GCA_030674185.1 Monoplex corrugatus | reverse complement strand
ATTTGGTCTCCCTGTTCCGATCTACTTTTGGTTTTGTCTGCTTTTACAGCGAAGGGTGATACAGTTTTTTTGCAGCCCCAACAAATTATTCAAAGTCATTTCATCATTTCGGTAGACAGTCTGTTTCGATCTAATATACACTAAAGAAAAGACCTTTTTTAGTTCATTTTATATAAACAGGTTTGTGATGTTTTTAAAACGGAAGGAATGCGCACATAAAATCATCATCATCATCACAATGTGCCCTGCTGCGTGGCGTTGGCGATCATGACCTCCATATGTATCTATCCCTTGTTGCCGCAAGCGCATTTTCCACCCTCTCTGTCCTCAGTGCACTGCAAGTCCGTCCAATATTTTCTCCCTGGGTCTACCTGGTGCACATAAAATACAAAGCAGAATATTTCAATTTTTTGCATGACTATGTGCGTTGGTTGACCACCGGTGCTAGTGATATGTTACATGTAACAGACCCGACTGACCCAATGCTAAGCGCTCTTGTGGAGGAGTAACCAGGATGTGTGGAATGGAAAACACCTGCTTCCATACCAATAGGCCGTTTAGAGATTGCGGGATGCCAACACGGACGGAAGACACGTTCCTCCCTTCCCCTCCCCCCTCCCCCCTACCCCTACCCCCTCCACCCCCACCCACCCCATGTCTGACCCAGTGACACAGGATTGTGAGCAGTGAGGTGAGGTTTTTTGTTGTTGTTTTTGTTTTGTTTTGTTTTGTTTTTTTGACGTGGTGTTAGCCCTGATATGGCTCTAGTGGTCGGCTGGCTATCATCCATCATCATCATCATCATCATCATCATCATCATCATCATCATCATCATCATCATCATCATCATCATCAGGTGCCCTGCCGCAAGGCGTTGGCGACCATGGACTTCCAACCATCTCTATCTCTCGTTGCCCCAGCATCTCCCCCACCCTCTTCATCCCCAGCCACTCTGCAAGCCCGTCCAGCATTCTCTCCCTGGGTCTACCTGGTGCTCTCTTTCCCTCCAGCTTTCCCGTTGTGACCAGGTGCTCCAAATCCCCCTTCCTCATAAAATGGCCTATAAATGTTGCTTGTCTTTTCCTAATCTTCCTTATGAGTGATCTACTTGTGTCTGCCTCCATCAAGACTGTCTCGTTTGTTTTCTTTGCTGTCCATGGAACTCTCAACATTCTTCTGAGAAACCACATCTCGGCTGCCTCGATCCTGCTCTGGCTTTGCTTGCTGACTGTCCACGCCTCGCATCCGTACAACAGTATTGGTTCTATATAACATTCAAGGACTCTCTTTCTGATGTTAATTGATAGGCATTTGTTGGTAAGAATGCTTGTCATCTTCATAAATGCTGTTTTGGCTTGGCCGATTCTGCCGGTTATTTCCGATGTGCATCTGCCGTCTGATGAAATGACCGTTCCCAGGTATTTGAACTTATTAACCTGTGTCAAGGTTGTGCCATTTGCTGTTATTTTGCATGAGGGGATTTCATGTTTTTTACTGATCACCATGACTTCAGTCTTCCTGCTGTTTAGCTCCATCCCCTTACCTTTGGTTGGGCTATAAGCAATATGAATTGAATTGAATTGAGCAGTGAGTTTGGTCCGTGTGGTCATCAGGACGTTGGCGTCACGACTGCTGAACTTTATGCATTCGTGACTCACGGCCAGTCCACGCCTTTGACCCACACAGGGTAAAGATCTACCCAGAAATAGCCGTCAGAAAAATCTTGCTGACTCAGTTTTGTCACAGACACACAAAGGACACACAGACGTGCACATCTCTCCTGTCGATATGATAAAAGGGTGGGGAATTAAATGAGAGAGAGAGGAGAGAGAGAGTGTGTGTGTGTATGTGTGTGTGTGGTGGTGTGTGTGTGTGTGTATGAGAGAGAGAGGGAGACACAGAAAGAGAGAGACACACAGAGAGAGACAGAGAGACACAGAGAGAGAAAGAGTGAGACAGAGGAGGAAAGAGAGAGAGAGACAAAGACAGAGAGACAGACACAGAGAGAGACAGACAGAGAGAGAGAGACAGACAGAGAGAGAGACAAAGACAGAGAGAGAGACAAAGACAGAGAGAGAGAATGAGACAGACAGACAGAGACAGAGAGACAGAAACGGAGAGAGAGAGAGAGACTTCCGACTGCAGACTTCAGAACACTGTAGTATTCAAGTATATAATAGCATTGGTCCCATTGGACCTGCCTTTCAGCTAGTCCTTGATTCTCTGCACACAAAATATGAGCATGAATTGATTAACCATAACAGAAAAAACGTGAAAAAAGTTATAGAACGAATAGATAGATAGATAGATAGATAGATAGATAGATAGATAGATAGATAGATAGACAGATAGATAGATAGATAGATAGATAGATAGACAGACAGACAGATAGATAGATAGATAGATAGATAGACAGACAGATAAATAAATAAATAGATAGATAGACAGACAGATAAAATAAATAAATAGATAGATTAGATAGATAGATAGATAGATAGAT
>CM060312.1:6555027-6560027 GCA_030674185.1 Monoplex corrugatus | reverse complement strand
CACTATATATAATATATATATATATACATATATATATACACACACACACACAGATACACACATAGAGACACACACAGACACACACATACACACACACACATATACACACATACACTACACACACAAAGACAGATAGACAGACAGACAGGCACACACACACACACACACATATATATATATATATATATATATATATATGTACACACTACATACACACACACACACATACACACACATACACACACACGCATACACACACACACGATTCAAGATGGCGGAGACACCTACGTAAAAATTTTCAGCTGTCGGAGAAAACGTTTAAAAGGCCCATAATGACAAGAACGAGAAGAGGCCGCCTTGCCCAAACGAAACAAGAAGACGCATCAGAGGGCAAGGCTGATGGAGAGAAACTATCGGCGAGCGACACGGGAGCAGACACGCAAAAGGACCCGCAATCGACAGTGGCCGAGTCTGACGCTACATCTGGTGCACCGTCTACGGTTTCCACTGACACGCAGAGTGGGACAACCTGCACAGCGCCTCTTCCCAGCACGGCGGACTGGCGTGAGTACGTCAGAACTCAAAAACATCATACTGGGCTCTGCGGGACCAGTCAATTCTTTGGAAAAGACTGTCCTTGCACTTCTCACAACCCAGCAAAAACAGAACATCACCATGACAACCCGTAACTGTCACACACAGACGGATCTCCATGCTACACATCCCACATATGCAGACGTTTTGAAACAAAACCATACAAGCAAGCAGGACGACAAACAGGCTCGAAACCTCAAGGCACCAAACCCCAGCAGCAAAAATAAACAGCAAGCAACAAAAGTACCTGAAAAGAAAATAAAATACAAGAAAGAACAACGTCATGACGTCACACAAGCTAAAGACGTCATTTTACATCCGAACCATACAACATCACGCTCTGAAGATAGGCCTATTCCAAAACAAGATAAAAAGCACCATGATCTTCCGTATGTTATCACTGTCCACGACTCTGTGTTGAGAGGTGTCAACTCGAGAAGACTGGGGCGATCTTACGGTTTCGAAGGAGACTCGTGCCCTGTGACCGCCCCTCATGACATTCAAAGCTCATTAGACATGGCCCTTTCCAAATGTGACGATACTGCAGACTGTTTTGTTTTTCATTGTGGCGTGCATGATTTGAACAGCAAAGATCTCGCTGCAACAACTAAACATCTCGCTTCAGGCATAAAACAAATAGCACAAGAACATCCTAATTCAAAATTAGTCGTTAGTAAGGTTGCCCCTGTACGGCAGGCCCGAATGGAGGTTCAACGAAATCTGTTCAACGCTTTACTATCTGCTGAACTTGTTGATATGAAAAATATTTCTTTAGTATCACATGAGAACCTTCGTACCACACAACAATTTCTAAAAGATGACATTCACCCCACCACCAGAGGAAGCAGCATCATTGCAGGAAATCTTGGAAGACACATTCGAGACCTCTTTTGGGAGACTCCAAGGAGAACAGCAAGATCAAGATCAGCACAGCTACATCCTTCCAGATTCTCCAGAGGACGGTACCACCTTTTCGACAACTACGTACCATGGTGGCCGTATAATATGTTTTGATATAACAGTATTACATATACAATTCTTGACGTTCATGTCACAGGACTTTTTCTGCGTCATCTCTGACATTTCTTCTGCTGAAAGTATACAATAACCAGGTTTTAGTCCGACTATCAAGACTCAGTCAGACTATACACTCTGTACATTTGAAGACGTGTATGCTATTATTTTGATTATTGGTTATTTGTTATTCATTGTAATCTAATATCTCCTCAATAAGTTATTTATACGTTGACTATATAATTTTCTTTTCATCGTTTTGCTACAATTTTGTTATCTTTACTTCGTAGTCTAAGTAATTGCGTAATTTTCTTTCTGTCCATCTCTCCTGTACACAGAAAGTCAAAGTTTTCATTATTATCGTCCATAAATAAAGTCAATAGAAAGTTGGAGATAAACCAGTATCAGTAATGCGACAACAATACCAAGTCAAGTTTTTGCAATGGAATTGTAGATCCCTTTCCACCAATTCGGCATACTTAGAGCATTTCCTGACATCAAATAGATGTGAAGTTTTGATTCTGCAGTCGATGAATGTTGTCGCAACCAAGCTTCCCAATTTCCCCAATTATTACTATCCTCCAGTCTATGAATGTGGGAATCACGGGAAGAAGGTATCCACCGCGATATATATACTCAAAGACTTACAATACTGCTTACTTACTTCCCCAGTTTTGAAATCAAGCGACGATTTGCACGCTTGTGCTGCCACTGTCCAATTAAGCAATTCTTTAAACATCAACGTTTTGTCAGTCTACCTGCCAACAGGTCCAAATGACCACAACACAGAATGGCTGCGCACAATCCAAGATCAGCAGCGTGGTAAATGGCTAATAGGTGGAGACTTTAATTCCCACTCCCCATTTTGGGAAAAGAACTGTTCTACTGTTACAAGCAATCGTTTGGTAGAAAATATCGTTGATAGTTCGCTTTACCTTCTAAATGATGGTAGTGTCACTAGGATCCCTGATGTCTCCAAACACAGGGCGACAGCCATCGATTTGTCTCTGATATCACCAGAATTAGCACCATCCTGTACCTGGGAAACTCACAGAGACACTTTGGGAAGCGATCATCTACCTATCATCATAACCATAACTGACAAAAACATCAGGATGAAAGACAGCTCTCCTGATATTATTCCAAAATATAATTACAAGCGTGCAGACTGGTCCTTATTTCGAACTACTCTTGCTAATCAGGATTACAGACATTATGAAAGTGAAAATGTAGACATTATGTTTTCTAAATTCCAAGAGTCAATTCTAGCCGCTGCAGACATATCAATTCCGAAACTCAAAACTTCTAGATCGAATAATCGATTGGGTAATGTTTGGTGGACAGAGGCATGTGAGAAAGCAGTTCAATATAAAAGGGAGAAATTCAAAATCTACATCAAAAGCCGGAAACCTGAAGATCATGTGGAAATGAAAAAAGCTAACATCCAATGTAACAAAACCATCGCTGAAGCAAAGAAAGATTATTGGGCATCATTCTGCACAAAACAAATTTCAGATTTCAAAGATTTTCATAAAGTCTGGACGAAAATGAATCAAATGAAGAATGGAACCAACCTACAAAGGTGTCCGATAATAATAGAAACATGTAACACATTTCCTTCAGACATGGACAAAGCAGAAACTTTTGTGGAATTATTTGCTAAAAACAGTAAAGTTGAAGGTTTATCTCCAGACTGCAAACATCACAGAGAAATGGAAGATAACAACCCAATCTACACTGATCCAATACCTCAGAATGATCTCTGGTTTAATTCTCCAATCACCTTAGAAGAGCTAAAAAACACAATACTGTCTCTACACAACAAAACGAGTTCGGTAGGTGTTGATGCAGTTTCGACTGAAATGATTAAACATCTCCCTGAAAACTATCTTATTTTCCTACACAAAATTCTGCAGAAATGCTGGGTTAAAGGAACTGTACCACAAATCTGGCAAAAGTCTATAGTTATACCGATATTAAAAGCAGGAAAATCGAAAACTGATAAAAACAGTTACAGACCCATTGCTTTGACGTCCCACACGAGCAAACTAATGGAAAGATTGATCTTAAACAGACTTTTACACTACTGTGATGAAAATAATGTTATTCCGGTAAACCAGGCGGGTTTTAGAAAAGGGAGATCTGCAGTTGAACACCTGGTTAAACTTACAACTCAGATCAAACAACAGTTTGCCCGCAGAAAAAGTGTTTTAGCTACTTTCTTTGATGTAAAAAAAGCTTACGATCAAGTTTGGCATAAACGTCTATTGTTCAAGCTAAAATCTGTTGGTTTATCTGGTAATATGTACAATTACATTAAATCTTTTTTAGCTAATAGAACAATACGGGCTAGAGTGGGAGCTAGTTATTCTACTTCACGATGCCTTGACATGGGGATTCCACAAGGTTCAGTGATAGCACCTATTTTGTTTAATATCCTTATACAGGATCTTCCTAAAGCTCTTTCAAATCGTGTTGTTTTAGTACAGTATGCTGATGATATATGTACTTGGATGAATATCACTTTAAAAAAGACAACTCCACAGAGAACACGGAATTACATCAGGAAGTTGTATCAAATTGATCTTGATAACCTTGGAAACTATATGTTAGAAAATGGTCTGTCATTGTCGGCAGAAAAAACTAACATGATGCTGTTTGATCCTGGTGGTAACTCAAATAACTTACCTACTTTCAAATTGCTTGGTGAAGTGTTAAATTACAAACAGGTCGTAAAATTTCTGGGAGTTTACATCACGTCGAAATTAAGCTGGAATATCCATTTTGATTATATTTTAACAAAAGCACGAAAAACCTTAAATTTTCTAAAGATAATAAGCAAATTACCCTGGGGAATGGATACAAATATACTGATTCATCTGGCAACAGCGCTGGTCAGGTCTAAATTATCCTACGCGCAAGAAATTTTTTTCAATGCACCTAAATATTTACTAAAAAAGATTCAGAACTTGGACTGCAAAAGTCTTAAAATTGCACTAGGTGTACCAACTCATGCTTCTACTCTGGTAACGTACAAAGCTGCTGGAATTCTACCTCTAAACAACCATCGTGAGCTAGCTACAGCAAAGTTTGCAATTAGAACTACTTCACAAGCGAATAATTTTGTGAGCAAAGAAATTAAAATCAGGTCTGATATTGACTTTCCAAAACGAGCAAAAAACATTTCATCACAAATTACAACCGCAACTTACATATCTGACCTGATCAAACAATCCAGCATAACTATGGATGAAATAGCCGAAAAAACCAACGTTAACGCCTATCCCTACATGGGAAATGCTAAAGGCCACGTTTGATCTCGATTATGCAGACGTTAAAAAAGATGATAATGTCAACATTACGCTATCCACAGTTTGTGAACACATCGATGA
>CM060312.1:6535027-6537527 GCA_030674185.1 Monoplex corrugatus | reverse complement strand
CATTTTCTATTTCTTCTAAATTATCAACATTATTCGAAGCATCTTTCTGCAGCAAGTCTTTGAAATGCCTAAACCATGTTTCAATACATACTGTATTTCTAGGCTGTTTTCTTTTCGAAGAAATCATACTGATGGTGCTCCAAAAGCCTCTCTGGTCATTCATTGAGTTTACTAGCTTGTCTATCAAAGCCATATTGTACTGCTCTTCCTTAAACTTTTTAAACTTATTGTATTCACGTCTTGCACGGCAATAATTATATCTATCATTTGCAAGTAAAGTGCGTCTAAAAATCTGCAATGAATTTCGAACTTTCTTCTTTAGAGTAACACATTCCTTGTCAAACCAGGGATTCGCTTTTTTACGCCTACCAATAATAACACTTTTTTTCATACACTGAGCTGCGTCTTTTATACAAGAATTAAACAATTCTAGAGCAACATTTATATCAGAGTACACCATGTCTCTAGCTGTCTCTAGTCTTTGGTTTAGTTCCCCTGATCTTAAGTTATGAGTGTATGTTCCTTGAAAATCTTCATCCCAAACAAACTTATCTAATGAATGCGAAAAATCCTCTTTTTGTTCCAATACGCAGTTGCTATCTTTCATGTGAAGCCTAAACTCTACAGGCATGTGGGTGGATTCTATCCGATCTGCAACGTTAAGATGACAACAATCAGCTATCCTGCTATATAAATCACAAGACATGATAAAATAATCATTAACACTGCACCCAGAATCAGAAATAAACGTGTAACGTCCATGAGAATCCCCATGGCACTCACCATTTAAAACATGTAGATCAAAAACACTGCACATGTTCAGTAATAGTTTGCCATAATTATTTAGTTTGTCATCCTCAGAGTGCCTATTTGTATACACTGGCTGACTGTTCAATCCCAAGACAGAATCATTATCATGATCTTTACATACATGGGAAATATTTGCGATTCTACTATTCAGGTCTCCACATATCAAAATGAAAACATCATCAGACTCAATCAAAAAGTCACACAGAAAATCTTCTAGCAAAGAAATGCCATTATCACAATCAAAAAATGAATAATAAGGATTTGTCATTACCAATAGACAGGCATATTAAGAGGGTTATGACCAAGTTTAGATTTGGAATTTCTGATTTGAAGAAACATCACTTTTATCACAGGAAAGTTGCTGAAAATGATTTATTATGTCCCCTTTGTGGTATGGATGTTGATGATGAACTACATTTTGCCTTGGTTTGTCAAAATTTGATTCAGTTCAGAGCGAAATTTATACCTATTAATTTTTTTAGACGACCATGTTTGTTTAGATTGGTAATGTTACTCTCATCCAAAGACGAATCTGTAGTAAAGCAGTTTGCTATTTATTTATACAAGGCATTTAAACTTCGAGATACATTTGTAAATCAATAGAATTGAGCTTGTGTGTTGATATAATTATGATTATGTTTCCCCCTTCAAATGTGGCCAAGGCCTTTTGAATAAAATTTTCGTTCGTTCGTTCTCTCTCTCTCTCTCCCTCTCTCTCTCTCTCTCTCTCTCTCTCTCTCTCTCTCTCTCTCTCTCTCTCTCTCTTTCTCTCTGTCTTTTTTCTTTATTTAGTTTTCTCTCTTTCTTTACTTTTTTCTCTCTTCTTTCTTTCTTTCTTTCCTTCTTTTTCTCTCTCTCACTTTCTTTCTTTCTTTCTTCCTCTTCCTTTCCATCTTTTTTTTCTTTCTTCGTTCTTCCTTTCTTCCTTCTTTCTTTCTTTCTTCTTTCTTTTTTCTGTTTTTAGTTCTCTCTTTCTTTTTTTCTCACTGTCTTTCTTTCTTCCTTTTTCTTTCTTTTTTCTTTCTTGCTTTTTCTTTCTTTCTTTCTTTCTTTCTCCCTTCCTTTCCTTCTGTCTCTCTTTCTTTCTTTCTTTCTCTCTCTCTCTTTCTTTCTTTCTCTCTTTATTTCTTCCTTCTCTCTCTCTCTTTCTTTCTCCCTTTCGTTTTTTTTCTTTCTTTCTCTCTCTCTTTTTTTCTTGTTCTTTCTTTCCCTCTTTGTTTCCTTCTTTCTTTCTCTTCTTTTCTTTCTTTTTTCCTTCCTTCTTTCTTTCTTTCTTTCTTTCTTTCTTCGTGTGAATATGTACGCGTGCAGAATATGAACCATGCACGTTAAATATCCTGAAAGTCATGTCAGTGTCCGGTGGCTTATGGAAACATGAAAACACCCAGCACGCCCGCCCATCAAAGATGCAGACTGTACAACAACACTGTAGAACTGTGGCCAGCTCACCGAATAGCTGGTATTCTCCGTCATTATAATCATTATCATCATGTGCCCTGCCACATGGCGTTGGCGATTATAGTCCTCCACACGAATCTGTCTTTTGAAGCTGCAAGTACATCTCCCATCCACCCTGCCCACGAAGGGTGTTTAGACACTGGACAATCGTTGGACAACAAAACCACGTTCTGGATACCAAAGAGACGGCACTGGCAATAGAGGTAGACAGAAAACGAGATGGAGAAACGAC
>CM060312.1:6525027-6527527 GCA_030674185.1 Monoplex corrugatus | reverse complement strand
AGGTCACTATAATTATGTACAGACCCTGGATTTAAAGCGAGAGGCAAACCAAGGAAGACCTGGCTTGATGGCATGTAGGAGACCTCGACATCACACGGCGATCTCCACTTCAGACCTTCCAGCTCGCTGCTGACCGTTAACCCTTTCTCTCCGTGACAACCAAGATGGGACAAAAGTACAGAGAAAAAAGTCAAAGGACTAAGACATAATTATGCATATATAAGTCAAAGGACGAAGACATAATTATGTACACACACACTCTCTATTCACCACAAGAGAACAGAACAAGAATCGAGAAAAAAACAAACAAACAAAAAACAACTAATTATGTACACACACTCTGCTCACCACAAGAGACGAAGTAAGATAGCCAAGGAACGTAGACGTAATTATGTACACGTGACCACAACAGAACAAAGACATAATTATGTACACGTCACCACAACAGAACAAAGACATAATTATGTACACGTCACCACAACAGAACAAAGACATAATTATGTACACGTCACCACAACAGAACAAAGACATAATTATGTACACGTCACCACAACAGAACAAAGACATAATTATGTACACGTCACCACAACAGAACAAAGACATAATTATGTACACGTCACCACAACAAAACAAAGACATAATTATGTACACGTCACCACAACAGAACAAAGACATAATTATATACACGTCACCACAACAGAACAAAGACACAATTATATACACGTCACCACAACAGAACAAAGACATAATTATATACACGTCACCACAACAGAACAAAGACATAATTATGTACACGTCACCACAACAGAACAAAGACATAATTATGTACACGTCACCACAACAGAACAAAGACATAATTATATACACGTCACCACAACAGAACAAAGACATAATTATGTACACACTCTCTTCTCGCCACAAGAAGAGATATAAAAGAACACAAGAACAAAAAATCAATTATATACACACGCTGTCATCATCACACGTGGAAAATTTAAATAACCAAAGATCGAGGACATAATTATGTACACATTCCTCCTCACCACAAGAGAACAGAGAAAAGACTCAAAGAACGAAGACATGATTATAATTATATATACACACACACACACACACTCTTCACCACAGCAAGAGTACATAATAATAATAATTACATATTATATACGCAAAATCTTGATAAAATCAAATCTAGCGCTGAAGCAGAACACAAGCAGGACGCACGCTCGCAAACACCAGCACACATACAGACAACACACACACACACGCTCTGTCACGCAAGAAGAAAAGAAATCAAAGAAACAAAGCTTAATTATGTAACAATTGTTCCTCAACACAACAGGACAGACACAATATCGTAAACGAAGACTAATTATGCACACACATCACTACACCACACACAACACACACACACACAACACACAATACACACACAATTCCTCACCAAAAGTTCAAAGAACAAAAAAAAACGCAAATAATTATTTACATACACTCTGCTCACACCACAGAGAGAAATGAGATAATCAGAGAATGACTAATAATTATGTACACACTATCCCCTCACGCAAGGAGGATAATAAAAAATCAAAGACGATGCATAATTTAATCAGAGAATAAAGCATAATTATTCCACTATCTCCCCTCACCGCAAGGAGGATAAATAAAACATCAAAGAACGATGGCATAATTATGACATCTTCTCACTGTTAGTAAAAGGCTGCCTGAAGATCGTTAATTATCATAACATGATGCCTCAAGGTATTTCCACTGTCGGTGACTCATTGGACGGGACATGAATATCGGTCAGTTAGCCGCGTGACATCATTTCATGTAACTCTCTGGGTTGGGTTGATTCAGGTTATTAGGAAGTAAGTGAGAATACATGCCTTTACGAAATAAGGTGCTGCTCTCGGAAACAATGGACAGAGAGAGGGAGAGAGAGAGACAGACAGACAGAGACAGATAGACAGGCAGACAGAGACACAGTTAGAGCAGACAGACAGACAGAAATAGAAGACAGACAGAGAGAGACACCGAAAGAGACAGACACAGAGAAAGAAAGAAGAGAGAGAGAGAGAAAGAGACAGACAGACAGACAGAAAGACAGAAGACAGAGCAGACAGAGATAGGGAGAGAGACAGAAAAAGAGAGACAGAAGAGGGAGATAGAGAGATAGAGAGAGAGAGATTAGAAAGAGAAAGGGAGACAGAGAGAGACACACACAACACACACACACACACACACACACACACACACACACACACACACACACACACACACGACACACACACAACACACACACACACACACATCACACACATACATACATACATACAGGACAGACAGACAGACAGAGCAAAAGAGAGACACAAAAAGAGAGGCAGACAGACAGAGAAAGAAAGAGACAGACAGAGAGGGAGAGAGACGGAGAGAGACAGCGATAGAGAGACAGAGAGAGACACGCACAGAGAGACAGAGAGAGACAGCGAGAGAGAGAGACAGA
>CM060312.1:6512527-6520027 GCA_030674185.1 Monoplex corrugatus | reverse complement strand
TCAAACTCAGTACTCCGCCTTGACCAGCATAGCAAAAACTCAACCATTTAGCACGTACTCCCGCACTCTATCCTTCAACTGCAAAAACTTAACCCCTTGACTCCCTTACCCTATCCACCAGCTTTCTGTGCAGGAAGCTGGTGGATAGGGTGAGGGGGAATCACAGGTTAAGTTTGTTTTCAGCTAACAATGGTTGGCAATGCAGGATGCTGGTAGACAGGGTTCGGGAGTCAAAGAGTTAAGAGAAATAGGAAATAGAAGAGAATCTTATTTTGTTCCAGACTGATTAGTATTTTGAGTTCCTTAAATTCCTGGATCGTGAGAAAGATTGACAAGCCAAAGCAGCTCACAGAGTCGTCTGTATCTTTAAGCGGTGCTGTGGTAGCAATAGTTCAGGTTCGACCTTCTTATATTCGTCACTACAGATGGAACTGATTCTGATCACAGAGACTCCAGCTGAAGAAACCAAAACTGAAACTGTACATTTGCCACCCAGCTTGTCCTTTGTCGACCATTTTGTTTTTCTGTATTCCAGCGAGCCAGTAGTCTGTCGCTCAGTGGATAACGTGTATGACTATAGATCACAAGATTTAAGTTCGAATCCTGACAAATTCGCTCTTTTTTTGCAGGAAAAGTCCAGCCCCCGATAACTAAAAAAGAAAAAAAAAAAAAAGAGAGAAAACGGCCTGCTAGCAATCTTGATACAGCCTATCAACCACAGCAAACCAAACCGATATTTGTGTACATCTGACTTCCGTCTCCTGTCTATTTCTAGACAAAGACCAGTCGAAACGATCGAACAAAGGCCCAAACATTGGCTAGATTCCGTTATCAAGTGTGGGTGGAGCGGATAAGGGACTTCCGAGTTCGATAAATCGCTGTTGAACGAATTCCAAAGCCAGCTCCCCGTCACTCCGCCACTGCAAACCACCAGTGTCTGCCTAACAGCTGTTCTAAACACTTGGCAAGGGGAAGGCAGTAGAGTTGTGCCAACACGTATCGCCAGTTCTGCTGCTATATTGTCTGAGAAAACAAACTTTCCACGAAGACAAATTAGGCTGAGCAATAACACTCATCATCTTTTTCAGACACACGGTTCGTACCTCGACATCGCTATTCCCTTCCTTCCCTCCCTTCCTTCCTTCCCTCCTTCCCCTCCCCTCCCCCCACTTCACGCTCACGCGCGCCCCCACCTGCGTCTACGCCCGTGCCTGCTCGCGCAACACACGCACTTGTGTACACATACGAGTTAGTTTTCCAAAGCATGCTCGCCTGTTTGATTAAAAATGGTTTCATGTCCTGTGCGACTGTTCGTTGGCGGTTCTTCATCGGAGCTTCATTGTTTGTTGTTTGGTTGGTTGGTGCTTGCTTGCTTACTTGCTTACTTGCTTGCTTGGTTGCTTCCTTGCTTGCTTGGCTGGTTGCTTGGTTCCTTGGTTGGTTGATTGGCTGGTTGGTTGGTTGGTTGGTTGGTTGCAGGTTGCTTGGTTGGTTGCTGGGTTGCTTGGTTGGTTGCTGGGTTGCTTGGTTGGCTGCTTGGTTGCTTGGTCGGTTGCTTGGTTGGTTGGTTGGTCGTTGCTTGGTGGTTGCTTGGTTGGTTGCTTGGTTGCTTGGTTGCTTGGTTGGTTGCTTGGTTGCTTGGTTGGTTGCTTGGTTGCTTGGTTGCTGGTTTGGTTGCTTGGTTTTGCTTGGTTCGATGTTAGGTTAGTTGGTTCGTTCGTTGGTTTTGTTTCGTTTTTCTATTTCATTCACTGTTTTTTTTCATTTCATTTGTTTATATATCTTGTTGTTCTTGTTGTTGTTGTTGTGTTGCTGCTGCTGCTGCTGCTGCTGAAAATTTGAAACATAAACAAAAAACAAACTACCGAAACACACAAAGAAATGGCACTGCAGGTCAAGGCCACAGTCCCCCAAACTGAGACGATCGATGAGTTAAGTGTCTGCTTTGCTAGCATGGTTGACAATGCAGTATGCGCTATGACCCACGATTCCATAGAGCAGGCTGGATGTGAACGTTTCCCGAAAATCCGTTTTTGAAGAATTTGCACAATTTTTAGTTCTCACATTCCCTCGTTTCTTTAACCCTTTGACTCCCACACCATGTCCAACAGCATTCTGCATTGTCAACCATGCTTGCAAAGCAAAAAAATTAACCCTTATAATCCCTCATCATATCTACCAGCTTCTTGCATAGGAATCTGGTGGATAGGATTATGGAATCAAAAGGTTAGTTTTTGCAGTTCGTGGATAGGGTGCGGGAATCAAAAGAGTCAAAGGGTTATGGTTTTACAGTTGATGGATAGGGTGCGGGAGTCAAAGGGTTAAGTTTGCAGTTAGATGATAAGGTGTAGAAGTCAAGTAGTCAAAGGTTAAGTTTTGTAGTTGATGAATAGGGTACGAGAGTCAAAGGGTTAAATAAAAACCAAGACGACGATCAGAGTTATCTTCCCCAGCTGAACAAAACACTAGGGAAGGTAGATAACTGTTTCCTGCAGTGGTGTACTGCGGATGCAGCGAATCCCCAGCTGTTTCGGAACCACAGGAGCATATCTAGTTCGCCTGTAGGTAGTCAGGGGTTCCTCTTCCTGTTGCGTTCTCTTTTCCTTACAAGTCTGTCAGGTAGTCAGGGAGAAAGTGGCAGAATGGTTCAGACGTTCACCTGCCAATAACTACATTCCAGTTTCCACTTTTCTCCTCAGTTTGACCGGAAAATTGATGGTGGTGGTGATGGTGGTGGTAGTGGTGGTGTGTTGTCGTTGTTGTTGTTGTCGTCATCATCGTCGTTGTTGTACTGCTGCCACTGCTGTTGTTGTTGTTGTTGTTGGCATTGCTGTTGCTGATGTTGTTGTTGTCGTCATTGTTGTTGCTGGTTTGTTGTTGTCGTCGTCATTGTTGTTGTTGTTGTTGTTGTCGTCGTTGTTTGTCGTTGCTGCTGCTGCTGCTGTGGCCTTGATGTCTCGTGACTTTGTTTTTTTTCTTGTCATGTGTGTACGCTTGACAAAGGCCGCCCCACCCCCCACCCCCACCCCCCGAAAAATGCACACCTGTGTTGTTTTGGTTTTTGTTGATTGAATACCCGCGCTCATTCTGTTTCAGTATGTTTGTGGGCCCACGTGGTGCAGGTGGCAAGTTGTTGCAACAGTCTTCATTCATACTCTGTCTTCCCTTGGCGTGCATGCTGCGTGTTCTCTGTGTTGTCATAAGCACCTGACACTGTCATGACTCAGTAGATGGGTATTTGATGTTATTCTTATTCATCACTTTTACGTGTAGTTTAATTCAGCTTTAAAAAAAAATAGACTTCAGCAACGGCAGACATGGAAAACGACATACCACTGCTGTACCATCTCGTCGAAAAACGACTCAATGTCTAATAGTCATGAGAAAAGAAAAAAAATTACGTTTGCACACATCACTTTGATTCTGTTATCTAAGAAGAATGTTGAGAGTTCCATGGACAGCAAAGAAAACAAACGAGATAGTCTTGATGGAGGCAGACACAAGAAGATCATTCACAAGGAAGATTAGGAAAAGACAGGCAACATTTATATGCCGTTTAATGAGGAAACGGGAATTAGAGCACCTGGTCACAACAGGAAAGCTGGAGGGAAAGAGAGTACCAGGCAGACCCAGGGTGAAACTATTGGCGGACTTGCAGGGTGGCTGAGGACAGAGAGGGTGGAAGATGTGCTTGCGGCAATGAGAGATAGATACGTATGGAGGGCCACGATCGCCAACGCCATGCGGCAGGGCATATGATGTAACAGAACAAAAAAAGACAGAAAGAAAGTAAAGACAGTGAAACAGACAGGGACGATGGCGTCAGAAAAGCGGCAATAATGTGCTGGGATTGCTCATTAACAATTCAAACCAAAAGCGCCACACAGATTCTGGTCAACAATGGCGTGCACAGCGCTCATGATGGAAGCTTTAGATAGCGACCTGAACTGTGCGCCTCCTTCCGTCAGGAAATGTCAATTTACATCCACCTCTCAATCCACTAGATCCCCATTCAGATGCCGCCCACCTGCATAACCCCCTTCTTGTCCATCACCCGAGCCCCCACCCCACCCCAACCCACCCCACCCACCCTCCTACACGTACACCCCTCTTCTTACACGTGCGCTGTTCTGACTGAAATAGTTTGGAACGAAATTTTAACAATCTCCACCTCCTCCTCTCCATCATTTAATTTTTATTTTTTGGTTGTTGTTGTTGGTGGTGGTGGTGGTGGTTGGTGGAGATGGTGGTTTCTTTTTTTTTGGGGGGGGGGAGGGGGGCGGGGTTGTTGATTTTTTGTTTTGTTTTGTTTTGTTTGCTGTTTGTTTTGTTTTTGTTGTTGGTTTTTATTGTTTTTTGTTTGTTTTTGTTTTTGTTTTTTGTTCCTGCCATAGATGCTGCGAGTGTTCGCTGCAAAATGTTTTTGTTTTTTGTTCCTGTCCATAGATGCTGCGAGTGTTCGCTGCAAAATGTTTTTGTTTTTTGTTCCTGTCCATAGATGCTGCGAGCGTTCGCTGCAAAACGTTTTTTTTTTTTTTGTTCCTGTCCATAGATGCTGCGAGCGTTCGCTGCAAAACTTTTTTTTTTTTTCCTGTCCATAGATGCTGCGAGCGTTAGCTGCAAAATGTTTTTTTTTTTTTTGTTCCTGTCCATAGATGCTGCGAAACGTTCGCTGCAAAATGTGATTTTTGATGTTGTTCCTGTCCATAGATGCTGCGAGCGTTCGCTGCAAAATGTTTTTGTTTTTTGTTCCTGTCCATAGATGCTGCGAGCGTTCGCTGCAAAATTTTTTTTTTTTTTAAATACATAGATGACCACACTTTCGCTTTCGTAACTAAGTGTATTTATGTTTCAATTATGTTTTCTCCGGATGTGACCATGATGCACGAATGCAGGCTTAGAGAGAAAAGGTCGGACGGCCATCAGGCGGACAATGTAGACATACCTTTAGGCGTAGTGGCTGCTTGCACTGTGACCTTGGAAAGATGGAGCGCGCCTCCTGGCCACGGACGTGGTAAAAAAATTTTTTTTTTTAATTTAAAAAAAAGTCGATCACGTGCTTCCATGCGTGGGGCGTCACTGAACTGTGAAGTTAATCCGCTCATCCGTCATGTATGTGGACGTTTAGCAGATGGACTACAAATTACGCCAAGTTCAAGGTGAAGTCAGTCATCTTACAGTCATGTTTTTGGCGAGGGCATATTAACCTACTTTCTATGCCATTAACATTTTGACAAGCAACAAAAAAAAAAAAAAAAAAAAAAAAAAAAGAGCCACCTCATTCAAACTAAAACTGCAAATGGTGTTTCGATTTCTCATGGGTTTTTTTTTTCACGTTTCTTGATGTGCTTAACACACAGACAGACACACACACACACAACACACACACACACACACACACACACACACACACACACACACACACACACACACCACACACACACACACACACACACACACACACACACACAATAAATGACGATATAATGAAATGAAGTTTAAAAAAAAATAACCTTAAACATCAAATTACCTTTTCGTAAACTCTCTCTGGTGCAATTTTCCACTTTCAGTATCGTTATGAGTTTGAAAGTGACCCAAATGCATTTCAGCTTTAAAAATTCAGTGCACTATTTATCGATCAGTGTTTCCACAGGTTCACACTTTCCAAGATGTACTACGATAGAAGGTAGCACAAGGTCAGCCGATCGAACAGTACGTTTTTGGTGCCAAGATGAAACAATTTTTAGCGGTGTTGTCGCCCTAAAAGGAAACACTAGTATTCTAACGTAGACAGTAAATTGTCGATCCATAAGTCCTCCCATTTTCATGGACTTTCACAGATACACAATGGATGAACAAACAAAAACGCAAGGTGAACAGTATAAAAGCGTTTTTTCAAGCCATTTTAGACGCTGAGTGTCATTTCTGTTCTTGAAAATAGGTCATACGCTTTTTCAAACTTTCATCGGGTAACTGATATTCTTATTTGTTTCCTTCTTTCGTTTTTTTTAAATTTTTTTTTTTTACTTTCTTTCATTCTTTCTTTCTTTGGGTATGTTTTCAAGTCATTTTAGACGCTGAATGTCATTTCTGGTCTTGAAAATAGGTCATACGCTTTTTCAAACTTTCATCCGGTAACTGATATTGTTGTTTCTTTCTTCCTTTCTTTCTTTCTTTCTTCTTTCTTTCTTTCTTTCTCTCTTTCTTCCTTGTTTACTTTCGTTTTTGCTTGCTTACTTTCCTTCTTTCATTTTTTCTTTCTTTCTGTCTGTCTGTCTTCTTTTTCTTTCCTTCTTTCTTCCTTTCTTTCTTTTTTTCTTTCTTCTTTCGTTCTTTCTTTCTTTTTTTCTTTCTTCTTTCGTTCTTTCTTTCTTTTTTCTTTCTTCTTTCGTTCTTTCTTTCTTTGTTTGTTGTTTCTTTATCAACAATTTAGCACTGCCTCTGTGTCATTAACCCCATGCCGCCACTGTCGGCCATCCAGCACATCTCCAAATCTTTCAAAACTGAATCACAATGAGAACAGGACACTTTAAGGACCGAAGAATATCTGGCTTTTTTTTTAAAACATTGGAACATGGCACGTGAGCATTAGGATGACACGATGATCCATTTCGGGTTGAGACTATGTAACAGGACTGTACTCTTTCTGGAAATGATCTGTAACCCTTTGACTCCCACACAGTATGCACTATCATATACGCAAAAAAATTAACCCTTTGTCTCCCTCACCCCATCCGCCAGCTTCCTGCAGGAACCTGATGGATAGGGTAGGGGGTCAAAGGGTTAAGGTTTTGCAGCTGGTGGGAAGTGTGCAGGAGTCAAAGGGTTAAAGTTAAGGTACTTTCTGTTGGCGGCATAATTGAGTCCCTTTCACATCGTTCTTGTCATTATCATCATGTCATGTGCCCTGCCGCATGCTGGTAGCCATGATAGCCCTCCATACGAATCTATCTTTTGTCGCTGCAAGTACATCTGCTACCCTTTCTGTCTTCGTCCACTGCGCAAAAGTATCCAATATCTTCTCCCTGGGTCTGCCTGGTGCTCCTTTCCCCTCCAGCTTTCCTGTTGTGACTAGGTGCCCAAATTTCTCTTACCTCACAAAATGTCCTATAAATGTTGCTTGTCTTTTCATAATCTCCTTCGTGAATGTTCTTTGTCCCTTCCTAATCTTTTTCATTATTGTTCTGTTTGTGTCTGCCTCTTTCAAGACTGTCTCGTTTGTTTTCTTTGCTGTCATGGAACATTCTTCTTAGAAACCACATTTCGGCTGCCTCAGTCTTGTTCTGGCTTTGTGTGTTGACTGTCCACGCTTCACATCCGTACAACAGCATCCGTTCTATATAACATTCAAGAACTCTCTTCCTGGTGTTAATTGATAGGCATTTGTTGGTAAGAACGCTTTCGTCTTCTGAATGCTGTTTTGGCTTGGCCCATTCTGCTGGCTATTTCTGATGTGCATCTGCCGTCTGGTGAGATGACCGTTCCCAGTATTAAATTTGT
>CM060312.1:6485027-6490027 GCA_030674185.1 Monoplex corrugatus | reverse complement strand
CAGAGAAACAGAGACAGAGAGACAACAGACAGACAGAGACACAGAGAAAGAGACAGGCAGACAGACAGACCGGCCTGGCAGAGACAGACTGATAGGCAGAGACAAAGAGAGAATAGAGAGACGTAGAGAGACAGAATAAGAGAAGCCGACAGACAGACGGAGACAGAGAAACAGAGAGACAGAGAGACAGAGACAGAGAACATGACGTAGCCAATGCCTCTGATCGACCTTGACTTTCCATGGACACGAAATAAATCACGTTTCTTTGCGGTTACTTTATCAGACCTACCCCACCAAGTCCTGAACTGGAATGGAACCCAGGCTGACAACGAAGGAGGGAGAGGACCCGACAATGAACTGGTACCAGACTGTTGACAGAGACCTGCACAACTGGTGGACAGACTCTGAAACGATGCCCTGAGACTCTCTGCCGACCAAGCCCCGTTGGAACATTCCTTCTGCCTCACGTGTCGTATGACGGGGGACTGTCTTAAGTCCCAGTCACTTTCATGACATGTTTCTTAAATGTGACCTCCCACCACGAAATCAATCTTAACTGGCATTTTAGGCATTTTGAGATATACATATCACTGGAAAGTGTACATTCTGCTGATTATTTTGGTACTTGATAAAGCTTGTATCAAAAAAATGTAGAAGTTATGTATGTTTAAAGTCATTCAGTTGTATGACGGCCATTTTGAGAAAACGGCCTCTAAAAAGTTTTTATGTACTCTCCTACACATTTCCTTAAATTTCCTTATTTAGTGGCTTTGACCCGTTTGTTTCTAATTTTAGCTGTCATTATATGAAAGTGCACCAAATGAGCTTTCTGTCAGTATATTACATGTGGGGGTACTGTACAGGTTACAGTTCATAATAAGAGACAAAAATAGGTATTTTGGTAAAAATTGCGTTCTTTCTGCTGCGATCAGTGCATCAAAATACCATTTAAATTAATTATAATATTTTTTCAAGAAAATAAATTCTGTGGGGGATAGATTATAGTCTACAGAAATCAATTTTGAGAAAAAGTCAAAAGACCCCAGAAAGACCCTCAGTCATCTTTTCAGCTCCCAGTGCTGTTCAACTGACAGGGAGTTAAGACTGATTTTGTGGTGGGAGGTCACAAATATTGACGTACACAATAAAACCATCATTGGTTAGAAATATTGTCTTAAATGTTTTGTAAGATATAGGTTGTTTTATTATGTGAATAAGTATTGTCTTATTTGTTTTAAATTGAATAATTTCTGTTACCACAGTGTGCTATGATGCTTGACTATCGTTAATGGAAGGAATGTGGTTTTGAAATTGGTTCATAGGGGAAATGTTGACATGACTTAAATCTTAATGCGCTTTTGTAAACTTTCGATGCGAAAAATATCATTCTGTACATTCTGTATATTGTGCGGAGTTGATGTGTCAACATGCTCTTTTCATTTTGTGTAAAAAAAAATTTTTTTTAAATTTTGTTGTCGCTTTTCGTTGCCACATTGTATGTCTGTTGTGACAACAAAAAATGAATTAAAAATGTTTTTAAAAAAGTTTTTTTTTAAGTTAGTTGTCATCGCTGATACTCTTGGCAACATGATTATGCAAAAAAGAAGAAGAAAGAAAGAAAGACAAAAGAAAGAAAAGAGAGGTTATGTTAAAACAAAGAAAGAAAAAAAAGAAAATATTTTGAAAGAAAAAATTGAAAGAAACAAGAAATAAACAAAGAAAAAAGTTATGTTAAAAAAAAAAAAAAAAAAGAAAAAAAAATACCTATGTTTAAAAAGATGTTCAGAAAAACAGAAAAAATGTAACAATGTAAAAAAAAAAAAAAAAGAAATAGAAACAGGAAGAATAAAAATGAGAGAGAAAAAATAATTTAAAGAATCAAATCAAGAAACCGAGAAAAAGACGAGACAAACAAAATATTGAAAGAAAATAATAATGATAAAAATGGTGTTGAGAATAACATCATTATCGTTATTATCATTATCACTATTATTATCATTATTATTACTATTGTTATTTTTTTATATTATTATTATTGTTATTATTATTGTTGTTGTATATCATTATCATTATCATCATCATTATTACTATTGTTATTATCAGTAGTAGTAGTAGTAGCAGCAGCAGCAGCAGCAGTAGTAGTACAAGGAGTAGTAGTAGTAGTAACAGCACTAGCAGAGTAGTATAATAATTAAATTATAATTATAATTACAAAATTTATATAGCGCAAATCTTGATAAAATCAAATTAAGCGCTGAACACAAGCACGCAACAACCGCACGCCGCGCACAACACGCACACGCGCACACACACACACACACACACACACACACACACACACACACACACACACACACACACACACACGGCTATAAATGGGGAGAAAGAATAAAAACAATGGAAAATTATCGAGAGCATATTATATACAATTATATAGTAGCAGTAGTAGTATCATTATTACTATTCTTATCATTATTATTATTATCATTATTATCATTATCATTCTCATTTTCATTGTTTACTATAATTATGCAAAATATAAAAAAGAAGCCCAGTCCGTCAGTTGGTTTTTGGTGACGTATAATTATGTTGCTGCATCGTTATACTCAGATTAAACTGTTTCTGAAAATTATCACATTTTTTTCCTCATCAAGGGTTTAACGTCATCACAAAATAATTAAGGTGACATTATCCCGACACATGACAGTTTTTTTTCCACCAATAGAAAGATTAATGTCTGCTATTATCAAAAACAACCGTTGTGTTATGAGTTTAATTTAAGGTTGTTTTCATATCTGGATTTATTATTATTATCATCATCGTCTTCTTCCTCTTTATCATTATTATATAATAACATTATCATTGTTATTATTATATTATATAGTAGTAGTAGTAGTATGTATTTGTGTTGTTTTATTGTTGTTGTTGTTTTTGTTATTATTGTTGTTGTTATTGTTGTTATTATTGTTTTATTGTTATTATTTATATATATAATTGTTGTTGTTATTGTTATTATTGTTGTTGCTGTTGCTGCTGTTGTTGTGCTGTTATTGTTTATGTTGTTGTTATTGTTATCATTGTCAGTATTTTTATATCATCATTATTATTATATTGTTATTATTATTATTATCGTTATTATTATTACTATTTTTAAATTGTATTGCTACGGTTACTATTATTATTGTTGTTGTTATTGTCCTTCTTCTTGTTGTTGTTCTTATATTGTTATTATTGTCATTATTATTATATATTTTTATTATCATCATCATTATTATTATCGTATATCATTATTATATATTATTATTTCATTACTATTATCATCTTATCATTATTATCGTCATTATCATTATTACTGTTGTTGCTTTTGTTGTTTTTGTTATTGTTATTGTTGTTGTTGATGTTGTTGTTGTTGTTGTTGTTGATATTGCTGTTGTCGTCGTCGTCGTCATCGTCATCGTCATCATCGTCATTATAAACATCATCATCTCATCATCATCATCATCATTGTCATTACGATTATAAACAGTTTTTGTGCAGTCCAGTTCTCCACACTCAGTTGGAGTCACTGCACTTTGCACATGATCACACTGTTATTCTAACGTAGTCCAGGTATCTTTCTTTCTGTTCGTCGTCATCATCATCATTCATCATCATTCATCACCATCATCATCATCATCACATCATCATCACCATCGTGTGCCCTGCCGCATGGCGTTGGCGATCGTGGACCTCCATACGAATCTATCCCTTGTCGCTGCAAGTACATCTTCCCCCTCTCTGTCGTCTGCCACCCTGCAAGTCCATCCATTATTTTCTCCCTGGGTCTACCTGGTGTTCTCTTTCCCTCCAGCTTTCCTGTTATTTTGGTTTGGTTTGGGTTTAGTTGGTTTGTTTGGTTTGTTCGTGTTTTGTTTGTTTTTGTTTTTTGTGGTTTTTTGTTTGTTTGTTTGTTTGTTTGTTGTTTTTAGCTGTCTGTATGGTCAGGCCAAGTCTGGCGATGAAAGTGGCCTTTTCGTTGGTTGGTTGGTTGTTGGTTGGTTGGTTGGTTGGTTGGTTGGTTGGTGGTTGGTTGGTTGGTTGGTTGGTTGGCTGGTTGGTTAGTTGGTTTTGTTTGCGTGCTGGTTTGTGTGTTGATTTGTGTGTTGTTGTTTTTTTTGGTTTGTTGGTTTGCTTTGTTTGCTTTCTTTCTTTGTTTTGTTTGTAGGTTTGTTTATGTTTTGTTTTCTTTGTTTGTTTTGTTTTGTTGGGAGGATTTAGTTCTTGTCTGCCGCCAGGATAGCTTGGTGGTCAGAGTTGTCACTTGACTATTTTTTAAAGATCATTACACTTTCTGCTTACCTCCCCCTCTTTCCCCCCATTTTCCACACCATCTTAATGCCACAGAAGCTGACAGTTTTTTACAATGTAATGATGATGATGACGATGAGGATGATAATCATGATACTGTGGAGAATCAAAGAGTTAACCAACCAACCGACCAATCAACGCGGACTCACTGGCTCCATTGATGGAAGCCTGAACTCAAGATATAATAATACAAGAGTTTTATTCAACACTTCCTGTGGAAGCCCTACGGTGTCCGTTACTTACGGAACTTATCACAACATTTAATCAATGAAAAAAATAAGTGAAAATGCTTTTAACATTAAAATCACTCGGAACCTTGTATTGTTCTGTGTTGATCAAACTGTAAGAAAACGAAGGGAAAGAAAAAGAAAGAAAAGAAAGAAAGAAAGAAGAAGATAGAAAGGAAGAGAGAAAGAAAGAAAGAAAACAAAGAATATTCGATTTGATTATAATGCTTACAAAATAAGTTATCTGTAAATGTAAGATTGACAAATGTGTTCGGAAATGTACCTACTTTTTGAAGATTACCAAATATAAGATTTATCAGTGAACAATATTACGCCCAAATAAACTTTCACCTATCCGTCTCTAATTCTCAATGTAATAACAAACTATAAGCCACTGTTTTCTCAATAGAGAACAGATTCAATTTT
>CM060312.1:6472527-6475027 GCA_030674185.1 Monoplex corrugatus | reverse complement strand
AGTTGGTACACCTAGTGCAATTTTAAGACTTTTGCAGTCCAAGTTCTGAATCTTTTTTAGTAAATATTTAGGTGCATTGAAAAAAATTTCTTGCGCGTAGGATAATTTAGACCTGACCAGCGCTGTTGCCAGATGAATCAGTATATTTGTATCCATTCCCCAGGGTAATTTGCTTATTATCTTTAGAAAATTTAAGGTTTTTCGTGCTTTTGTTAAAATATAATCAAAATGGATATTCCAGCTTAATTTCGACGTGATGTAAACTCCCAGAAATTTTACGACCTGTTTGTAATTTAACACTTCACCAAGCAATTTGAAAGTAGGTAAGTTATTTGAGTTACCACCAGGATCAAACAGCATCATGTTAGTTTTTTCTGCCGACAATGACAGACCATTTTCTAACATATAGTTTCCAAGGTTATCAAGATCAATTTGATACAACTTCCTGATGTAATTCCGTGTTCTCTGTGGAGTTGTCTTTTTTAAAGTGATATTCATCCAAGTACATATATCATCAGCATACTGTACTAAAACAACACGATTTGAAAGAGCTTTAGGAAGATCCTGTATAAGGATATTAAACAAAATAGGTGCTATCACTGAACCTTGTGGAATCCCCATGTCAAGGCATCGTGAAGTAGAATAACTAGCTCCCACTCTAGCCCGTATTGTTCTATTAGCTAAAAAAGATTTAATGTAATTGTACATATTACCAGATAAACCAACAGATTTTAGCTTGAACAATAGACGTTTATGCCAAACTTGATCGTAAGCTTTTTTTACATCAAAGAAAGTAGCTAAAACACTTTTTCTGCGGGCAAACTGTTGTTTGATCTGAGTTGTAAGTTTAACCAGGTGTTCAACTGCAGATCTCCCTTTTCTAAAACCCGCCTGGTTTACCGGAATAACATTATTTTTATCACAGTAGTGTAAAAGTCTGTTTAAGATCAATCTTTCCATTAGTTTGCTCGTGTGGGACGTCAAAGCAATGGGTCTGTAACTGTTTTTATCAGTTTTCGATTTTCCTGCTTTTAATATCGGTATAACTATAGACTTTTGCCAGATTTGTGGTACAGTTCCGTTAACCCAGCATTTCTGCAGAATTTTGTGTAGGAAAATAAGATAGTTTTCAGGGAGATGTTTAATCATTTCAGTCGAAACTGCATCAACACCTACCGAACTCGTTTTGTTGTGTAGAGACAGTATTGTGTTTTTTAGCTCTTCTAAGGTGATTGGAGAATTAAACCAGAGATCATTCTGAGGTATTGGATCAGTGTAGATTGGGTTGTTATCTTCCATTTCTCTGTGATGTTTGCAGTCTGAAGATAAACCTTCAACTTTACTGTTTTTAGCAAATAATTCCACGAAAGTTTCTGCTTTGTCCATGTCTGAAGGAAATGTGTTACATGTTTCTATTATTATCGGACACCTTTGTAGGTTGGTTCCATTCTTCATTTGATTCATTTTCGTCCAGACTTTATGAAAATCTTTGAAATCTGAAATTTGTTTTGTGCAGAATGATGCCCAATAATCTTTCTTTGCTTCAGCGATGGTTTTGTTACATTGGATGTTAGCTTTTTTCATTTCCACATGATCTTCAGGTTTCCGGCTTTTGATGTAGATTTTGAATTTCTCCCTTTTATATTGAACTGCTTTCTCACATGCCTCTGTCCACCAAACATTACCCAATCGATTATTCGATCTAGAAGTTTTGAGTTTCGGAATTGATATGTCTGCAGCGGCTAGAATTGACTCTTGGAATTTAGAAAACATAATGTCTACATTTTCACTTTCATAATGTCTGTAATCCTGATTAGCAAGAGTAGTTCGAAATAAGGACCAGTCTGCACGCTTGTAATTATATTTTGGAATAATATCAGGAGAGCTGTCTTTCATCCTGATGTTTTTGTCAGTTATGGTTATGATGATAGGTAGATGATCGCTTCCCAAAGTGTCTCTGTGAGTTTCCCAGGTACAGGATGGTGCTAATTCTGGTGATATCAGAGACAAATCGATGGCTGTCGCCCTGTGTTTGGAGACATCAGGGATCCTAGTGACACTACCATCATTTAGAAGGTAAAGCGAACTATCAACGATATTTTCTACCAAACGATTGCTTGTAACAGTAGAACAGTTCTTTTCCCAAAATGGGGAGTGGGAATTAAAGTCTCCACCTATTAGCCATTTACCACGCTGCTGATCTTGGATTGTGCGCAGCCATTCTGTGTTGTGGTCATTTGGACCTGTTGGCAGGTAGACTGACAAAACGTTGATGTTTAAAGAATTGCTTAATTGGACAGTGGCAGCACAAGCGTGCAAATCGTCGCTTGATTTCAAAACTGGGGAAGTAAGTAAGCAGTATTGTAAGTCTTTGAGTATATATATCGCGGTGGATACCTTCTTCCCGTGATTCCCACATTCATAGACTGGAGGATAGTAATAATTGGGGAAATTGGGAAGCTTGGTTGCGACAACATTCATCGACTGCAGAATCAAAACT
>CM060312.1:6460027-6462527 GCA_030674185.1 Monoplex corrugatus | reverse complement strand
TGGTTTAGTTTAGTTTAGTTTAGTTTGGTTTGGTTTTGTTTGGTTTAGTTTGGTTTGGTTTAGTTTTGGTTTAGTTTAGTTTAGTTTAGTTTAGTTTAGTTTAGTTTGGTTTGGTTTAGTTTAGTTTAGTTTAATTTGGTTTAGTTTGGTTTAGTTTGGTTTAGTTTAGTTTAGTTTAGTTTAGTTTAGTTTGGTTTAGTTTAGTTTGGTTTAGTTTGTTTAGTTTAGTTTAGTTTAGTTTAGTTTAGTTTAGTTTGGTTTAGTTTGGTTTAGTTTAGTTTAGTTTAGTTTAGTTTGGTTTGGTTTAGTTTGGTTTGTTTGGTTTGGTTTAGTTTGGTTTAGTTTAGTTTAGTTTGGTTTAGTTTGGTTTGGTTTAGTTTAGTTTAGTTTGGTTTGGTTTGGTTTAGTTTGTTTAGTTTAGTTTAGTTTGGTTTAGTTTAGTTTGGTTTAGTTTAGTTTGTTTAGTTTAGTTTAGTTTGGTTTAGTTTAGTTTTGGTTTAGTTTGGTTTGGTTTAGTTTGGTTAAGTTTGGTTTGGTTTGGCTTAGCTTAGCAAGTTAACTGATTATTCGTTGGCGATACTGTCGACAGAAGTAGAGATCTGTTTTCCTGTTTTACAAATCCTTTCACAATAGTGCATAAACAAGAAAACAATCAAATAATCAGCAACAAAAAATGATAGACAAATACATGTACATAACTAAATGATTGAACAGATAAGTAAGTAAATAGAGAAACAAACAAATAGGCAGATATGTAACAAACACCGAAGAAGAGATTACAAAAACATTGCAAAAATATTAATCAAGGATTATAACTCTTGAGAGTCACGTAGGAGTTATCTCCCATGTTGTAGAATTTCTCAAAATCCAACGTAGTTTGCACTATGTTGGATTTTGAGAAATTCTACATGGGAGATAACTCCTACGTGACTCTCAAGAGTTATAATCCTTGATTAATCTTAAAAAAAATTCTCCCTGCTTCTCTCTTATTTCCTTTAGTATTGCAAAAATAACAATAGAGGATATGCTTCTGTTGAACCAGAAAAGAAACTATGCACTGAGAGAAACGATGAACTAAAATCAGTAGAGAAGAAACGATGCAAAAACAGACCTGTTGTATGAACAGGAAATAGGTACAGTACTTGCGGGTACGTTGTCACAGCCCCAAGAGATCGACATCCTTGGTAGCAAGAGGAGAGGTACATCGACATGTAACATGTGTCGAGCTCGCTCGCGCGCGCGCGCTCAGTTATTGAGTTATTGAGTTAGTCGGTCATGTAATCAGTAAGTCAGTCTGTCAGCCATGTGTCAACATTTTCTTTTCATTTTGTGTAAAAAATTGTTTTGTTTTGTTTTGTTTTGTTTTGTTGTCGTTTTTCGTTGCCACATTGTATGTCTGTTGTGAAACAAAAGGATGACAAAAAAAAGTTTTAAAAAAAGTCAGTTTGTCAGCTGGCAAATCATTTTTGTGACAGAGTCATAGCCTCATGAGCTGATGACTTAAAGTTCAATCCTCCCAGCCCGCAGCGGGCCCCAGTAGCTCAGTTGATTTCAGCGTCGGATTCACATGCTAATGGTTGTGGGTTCGAATCCCGGGGTGCGCTACATTAAAACTGGCCTTCTCACTGTCCCATCTTAACATCATTGTTGTTCTGGTGGTGTCAGTATAGGATTAGATAGGTCCCCCTTCCCCCACTTCCCTGGGATGGTTATCCACGTCGGCCATATCACCTGAGGTGGGTGTCGACGTAAAAACTGAACTAAATAAAAAAAATAAAAAGAACAGCCGCAACATAACCACTGGTCTGTTCGCTGCCCATCTTAATGCTCCAGTGATATTCTTGTGATGTCGGCTTAGTGCTCCATAAATCCTGTTCCCCTCAAGCTTCCATTTCAAGACTTGCCAGTGCATAGGCTTTTGGGCAGGCTCGAGGAGTCTGCCAGATGGCAGATTGAGTGAAGCGCGTATGGAACTGTCTGAGTGCGATGACACCCTTTTGAATAAATTTCGGACTTCAAACTTCAAAGTTAAAATTGTTCGTTAACTGGTCAGTCAATCAGTAAGTCGGCTGTAGATTGGTGCATCGGCTGGCCTCTGAACTGATTAGTTGGTTGGTTAGTTTGTTAATTAAGTTGTTTTGTTTGTTTGTTTGTTTGTTTGTTTGTTTGTTTGTTTGTTTGTTGAGATGGTTACTTTCGGGGTAAATAGTAACCCCAACTTCTGCAAATTATGTGCAGGAAATTTCCTCTGTTCTGTCATTCTTCGTTTCTTCCTTGTTCCTTTGCTTTCTCTCATTTCTTTTTATCATTTTCTGCCTTGCTGGTCCATTCACCTGCATGCGTTCAACAATCTCTTAAATACTTTTTCATAGGACTGATAATTGTGTACATGTGTTAAGTGTATTTTTGGCTCTAGGGAAATGAGATGTGCGGAAGCAATTTAGATAATTCAGGCCCATTTTTAGAGGTTTTAGTGTCCTTAGTTATGTTTAAATTTATA
>CM060312.1:6455027-6457527 GCA_030674185.1 Monoplex corrugatus | reverse complement strand
CACCAATCCAAGTAGATGGAACTGACCCACCCACAATAAAAGGATTCACCTAGTGGAGGTCCCCTCAGTACAGCACCAGCAATAAGCTGAGACTAATGCCAGAACTGTGTCCTTTCCACCCTACTTTACGGCTCACAGTGCTGGAGGATGTCAGAAAGTGACCTTAACAAGACAAAGACCCTCCAAAGAGTTGAAGGAACCTCTAGCCCAACACCATTTCCAACTAACCACTATTTGTCAAAATTTTCATTTCAGTTTGTCAAGATAAAGTCCACGTCCTGGTAATGGAGTCCATATGCACAGAGGCCATAGATGCCACTTGATGGGGAAGATCCAAAACGAATTTTGTATCTTACATAATGGCTACCTGGCTGAACCTGTCTCTCAGTGAAAAAAAGCTACTTACTGTGTAGCTTTCATCGGCGATCCGGGCCGACTTCTTCAGCGTAACTGCTGGTTGAGAACTGGCTTCAGTGCTTGTATCTTATATTTGTAACTGGCTTCAGTGCTTGTATCTTATATTTGTAACTGGCTTCAGTGCTTGTATCTTATATTTGTAACTGGCTTCAGTGCTTGTATCTTATATTTGTAACTGGCTTCAGTGCTTGTATCTTATATTTGTATCAGTCTGTTACTGGCAACGTTGTAATAACATACACATCTGTGTATCTCATCGTTTTAACTGAACGTCTAGTCCTTCGGACGGGCACGAAAAACGAGTCGGACCCGTGCGCCTTCCGGCTGCGCACGCTAAAGATTTCACGGCAGTTGAAAATCGTGAGGAGCAGGGCGTTGCCCGGCTGCCTTGGTATAAAACATTGGAAAGATAGATTGATTTCCCAGGTCCCAACCCCTGAAGACCAATTAGCGTTCTTGCCTTTCTGAACTGAATCAACCTTCCACACACACAAAAAAAAGACCCTCTAAAGAGTCCTTGGAATCTTCCAGCCCAGGACCATCTTCTACAAATAACTCCTACCATCACGTCAAAGACCTGGGGACGGATAGAGTCAGAAGGCGACCAACACATATATGTAACGGTAACGGCTTCTGTTACCACAGCTGTGCAGATGATCCCCAAAGTAACAATGGCCAGAGCCTCCGCACAGTATGTGCACAGCCACTCCAGAAAGCAATGACAAACCACTGGTTTTATTCCTGTCAAAAACCACGCCAGAAACCTGTGATGTCGAGCGTGGCTCCTACCGCCGATCCCGACGAGGGAAAGAGGTGAGATGATCAGCACAGCGTATTGATTTTTGCATAAACTTCTTTTAATAACAAGCAACCAGTGGAGAAAGTGAAGGAAGTGATCGAAATGATCACGCATCTTTTCACGTTGGGCAAGACGGGGCCGCAGCATTCTGAACCCGCTGGAGGCATGTGACAGAAGAAGTTTTGGTAAGCCAGAGAGCAGAGAGTTCCACTTATCAATACGAGACAAGTTAACCCTTTGACTCCTGCACCCTGTCTACTAGCATTCCTGCATTGTCAACCATGTTAACAAAGCAAAAACTTAACCCTTTGATTCCCTTACCCTATCCACCAGCTTCCTGCAGGAAGCTGGTGAATAGGGTTAGGGAATCAAAGGGTTAAGTTTTTGCTGTTGGTGGATAGGGTGCGGGAGTCAAAGGGTTAAGAGAAGTCTCCAGTTTCGATGCCTTTTACGATTGAAATACGTGCATACAGATAGATACAGACACACACACAGCCAGGCACACTCACAGACAGACTGATGAACAGATCCGAGACAAAGAGGAAGGCGTGTGGATGATCAGCTATACAGCACTTTATTATTATTATTATTATTATTATTATTATTATTATTATTATTATTATTATTATTGTTATTATCATTATTATTGTTATTATCATTACTATTATTATTACTATTATCATTATCGTTATTATTATAATAATTATTATTATTATTATTACTATTATTATTGTTATTATTATTATCATTATTATTATTATCTTTTTATTATTATTATTATTATTATTGTTATTGTTATTACATTATTATTGAATTGTTACTATCATCATAATCATCATCATTATATCATCATCATCATTGTTATTATTATTATTATCATCATTATTATTATTATTATCATTATTATTACTATTACAATCATTATATTATTATTATTATTATTATTCATGTGCCCTGCCGCATGGCGTTGGTGATCATGGCCATCCATATGAATCTATCCATTATAATTACCATTACCATTTTTGTTATTATCATTACTATTACTACTATTATTGTTATTATCATTATTATTATCATTATTATTGACGTTATTATTATTATTATCATTGTTGTTATTATTATTATTATTATATTATAATTATTATCATCATTATTATTGTTCAATTATTATTACTATTATCATCATCATCTTCATCATTATTATTATTATCATTGTTATTGTTATTATTATTATCATTATATCTTTATTCTTATTATTGTTATTTTTGTTGCTGTTGTTGTTTT
>CM060312.1:6417527-6427527 GCA_030674185.1 Monoplex corrugatus | reverse complement strand
CGTGATTTACATTGTTTGTGTGCAAGTGGTTTTTGTGGTTTAATTTGTTTGTCTGCAAAAGTATCATAAGCAGTCCTAATGCATGGCCCCCTTTTGAATCACAAAGTTTTAAATTTAAAAGTCTTTCGCACTGATTGGTGATCGGCTACAGCGGGTTTTTTTTTTTGTTCCACCCTGTCTCCTTTGCGTCAGTAGTCGTGCGCTGTTTGAAGTGTTGCTATTCCTGAGCTGGAATGCCAGCCACATACATACCCCAGTTACAGTGACCTGAAAGCTGACCGGACCTTTCACAGTGTGAGAGCACACATCGCTGCTGGCCGGGCCACCACTCATTCTCGCGACCACAGTGGTCAGTTGCGCAGGCCTGTGGCCTCTGTAATTATCAGCCACCAAACTAGAAAGGGCTCCGGTGTCGAGTCTGTGGGTATTGAGACCCGTTTGATGTGTAGGTCAACAAAAAGGCGTATATGTATATGTATAGTTTTGAATCTCAACTTTTTTGTGAGTTTTTAAATTCTTTCTTTGTGGCAGGAAATGCATTTCGAAAAAAAACAACCTAATAGAGAGTTTAATATGCATTTTCTTGAATTCGGTCCTTGTGGCCAGAGAAATGCATTTCGAAAAATCTCTAACAGAGAGTTAAGTATGCATTTTCTGGAAATGCCCTGATGTTTATGTGAGTAACCGTTTATTGTAGGGATGAGTAGTGGCTTGCTTTTCCCTTTTCGTGGTAAAACGTGCATTTATTTTGTTTTCGAAAATTTATTGATTTGTGTGTGGTGTTTTTTGTTTTTCTGTGTGTGTGGATTTTTCGTTTTTGTTTTTGTTTTTGTTTTGGTTTCTTTTTAGCATCTCCATTATTACGGAAATAGTACATGACTGAATTATTGTTTTCGTATTTTGCAGATTAAAGAGAACTATCAAGACTCCTCGTACATTATCGAAGTGAATTCAAAGAACCACCAACGCCAACATTTCTAAAAGCAACCTTCATAGCTGACTCAAAACAACGTGGAAACCAGAGGAACAATCGTTTGAAATCAAGAAAGAACCTCATCAGAACTCGTCACAGCAAAAACACGAGTGACATAACTGGACTGTAACAGTAATTATTTATCTATTTATCTATTTGACCTTTTTATCGTCGAAGAAGACTCCAATCTCTCACCATGGTGGCTGTATCTCTGTACCTTGCAGTGGCCGCCGTCGCTCTGATTGTCGCCTACTTCAAGTTTTTCTTCCGTACCAGGTGAGAATCATTCCATTCTGATTATGCAGGGTATCATACGGTACCTTCTTCCCTTCTGTCTTTGCTTTCCCTTCGTTGTCCTGCATTTTTTTTCCAACTTTAATTTCTTTCTTTCTTCTGTTCTTGTCTAATTTTTTTTTTTTAAATCGTTCACTTTCAAAAAATATTATTGATGAGAAAGACACTAGTTTATGCGTTCATTAAGTGGCCAAGTCTCTGATTAATTTCTTGTTTTCTATTATTGAAGGAAAAAAAAAAAACAGAGACAGAGAGAAAGAGAGACAGAGTGAGTGAGAGAGAGAGAGAGAGAGAGAGAGAGAGAGAGAGAGAGAGAGAGAGAGAGAGAGAGAGACGGCACAGAATATTTACATGAAAACAGTTGTGATTCTGAATCTGAAAACAAGACATACTGTACTGTGTTTCAGGCGGGAAGGGGAACCCCCATACGTGCCTGGCCATCTCCTGTGGGGGAACGGAGCGGAATTCGCCCAGCATGCCGTCCGCTTTCTGCACAAGTCACAAAAGTCCCTGGGCGACATCTTCACCATCCGTCTCCTGAACCAGTACCTGACCATCATCACAGACCCCCACTGCTTCGAACAGTTCTCCAAGGAGAGGAACTTCGACTTCGACCCCATCCAGAAACAGGTGAACCACAACGTCTTCAGCTTCGAGCTGAAGCAGGCCCGTAAGATGATCTCCGAGGCCGGGAAGAAAGTGAACGGCAAGTACCTAAGTTCCGGTCTGGAGAGTTTCGCCGACAACCTCAACACGGCCTTCAAGACCTTCCACGAGCAGAGCAGACTAGACTTGAACGGCAACGTAGATGACGGGCAGGTTTCCCAGGAAGGTCTCCGCACTCTGACCGCCAACACGCTCTTCAACGCTCTCTTCTACACCATCTTCGGCAGGGCCAACCAGCAGGAGGAGGCCCAGCTGGACTTGGAGAAGACCTTCAACCCTGAAACCTTCCACGAAAACTTTGACGTCTTCCACAAGTTCTTCAATACCTGTGGCTGGGAGTCCCCGCCAAGTCTTCCCTAAAGCCTGCCAAGCTCTGCAGGTCCTGTGCCAACAACCTGCCGCTCACGAAATGATGAACCGGGAAGGCGTGTCCGAATACATCAAGTTCTCCACCAGCTACATGCTGCAGAACGGGCAGTCCATGCAGGACATCGTGGGCCACAACCTGGTCTTTCTGCACGTCAACTACAACACCTTCCGCGTGGCCTTCTGGTGCGTCTACCACCTGCTGCAGCACCAGCAGGCCAGAGAAGCCCTGATCGAAGAACTGCAAGACGCCATCGAACAGAGACGCAGTGAGGGAGACAGCCAGGTGGCTTTCACCATGGAAGAGTTCGACAAACTGCCTCAGCTTGGTGAGTGTACTGAACATGATCCATATTTGTTAAATGATGCATTCTTTCCCTAGTTTGAGAGAGAGAGAGAGAGAGAGAGAATGAGACAGATGAGTTTTCATGAAGAGAGAGAGAGAGAGAGAGAGAGAGAGAGAGAGAGAGAGAGAGAGATTTGAAATTAAAAACAATGAACGTACTGAAACTATTATTAGTGAACTTAAAACTGCTTCACGTTCTAAAAAAATACAATCAAGGTTAAAAACAGTAAGCTTACTTTAAAGTTGATAATCAATAGTGATTTTTAAATGAAATTTATCAAAAGCGAAGGTTCGTTCAAAACTTATTTTATTTGACGATTATATAGAGACAAAATGTTCTTTCCTACTGGAAACACTCTGAAACTTGCCCGTTGTAAATCATAAGATGGCGGATCGAAACGAGCAGACAGAAAATAAAAAGACGAAAAAAACAAAAACAAACTTATGACACCTTGATAATGTCATAACCAAGACAAGGTTATGTACAACAGCTGCTCATGATCCTGTGTAAACATTATCAGCGTGTGAGGCTGCGTCATCAGCGGTTATCGTTCTTCTTTTCCATCAGTTAGCTCCTCCTTAAATGGCTCAATCAGTCGGTTGGGGGCCTCCGAGTTGCTTTCCAATCTGCGCGCGCGGTGGCTTATGACGTCACGAGCAGTCTAGACACACGTGAATGTTAAAAACACGCATGACGCGAAGGGCACTCATGTCGACACAGTCAGAATGTGAAAAAGTCGGCACACACACTGTTTTGTAGACTGATATTTTTTGTGGTTTTTTTTTTCCGACTTTCCTATTTCTTTATTTAAAGTGATTTTCTGCTTGCTATTGAATGTGGGTGGAATAAAATTAATATTGAAGTAATTGCTGTGCTAATTGCTTTGCGGGTTGTGAAACGAATGAGAATTTACGATTTTGAAATCTCTCTCTCTCTCTCTCTCTCTCTCTCTCTCTCTCTTCTCTTCTCTCTCTCTGTCTGCACTACCTATCTGGCAATCAATCGGCAACATTTAGTGTCCAATTTTATTGTCAGCTTTTTAATGAGAAATTGTTGTTCCTTCTCTGAAATTTTCGTTTCTAGTTTTAGGTCTATTGTCGTGACATATCTGTCCAATTTTAATGTCAAATTTTTGAAGAGATTATTGTTCCTTCTCTGAAATTTTCGTTTCTGATTTTAGCTGTAATGTCTTGTGTAAATCGAAGTAGGTGAGGTTAGTGGTTGGTTTCACATGACCTGAGCAGCAAGTCGATAACCTGGACGTCTGTCTTTTCTGGTTGCAGACTCGTTCTTGAAGGAGACTCTGCGTGTGTCCAGCGGCGTGTTCATGGTGCGGAAGGTGGTGGAGGACACGCAGTTCACCATGCCCAACGGTCAGACCTACACTGTCCGCAAGGGGGACCGGGTGGCCATGTACCCCCCGGCTCACCACATGGACGGCGAGATCTTCGAAGACCCTGAGGTGAGCTGGAGTTCAAATCTTGCAGCACTGTCTGTACTGTATGTCTGTGTGTCTGTCTCTGTCTGTCTGTCTGTCTGACTCACTCACTCTCTCTCTCTCTCTCTCTCTCTCTCTCTCTCTCTCTCTCCCTCCCCCGTCTTTCTAATCATCTGTCTATCTATCTATCTATCTATCTATCTATCTATCGCTGTTTGTGTGCATTTGTAAGGCAGGAAAGATTGCTGTTTTTTCCTTTTTTTTTCTTTATTTGTCCTTTGATCCTATTCTATCATTAAAACTGAAAACTTTTCAAGCTAAGTCGTGTTCCTGCAACGTAACGGCACTTTGTCGATTTCGTTCACCAAGTGGAAAAACTTCTAAATTTATTAATCAAACCAAACTGTAAAACACTATCCGTTGATGTCTCTTACACCGCCGTAAGAGTATTTTGTTCGCTAATCCCGAAAACGCAAAATTCAATCATATCCAGAAAGATAGGTTTACTAACAGGCTGTTCGTTTTGATGTCAACAGACTTTCAAGCACGACCGCTTTGTGGACACCAAGTTCTACAAGTACGGGCAGGAGCTGAAGAACCCTCTGATCGGCTTCGGGTCGCTGTGTCCCGGCAAGCGTATGTCCATGCTGCAGATCAAATGGTTCCTCCTCAACATCCTCAACAACTTCTCCATGGAGCTGCTGGACGGCGAGAAGACGGAGCCCAACACCGAGTACTACGGCCACGAGATTCTGCCCCCCGTGAACGACGTCCAAGTCCGCTACACGCTGAAGAAGGAGGCGCCCCAGCTGGTGTTTGCGCCACGGCGATACTCCTCCTAAAAGACACGACTGTCTGTTAAACCAAAAGTCTGCAGTCTGGACAAGACTGGCAGCGGCGGCCTCGACATCCCCTGTTGGTAAAGTCTTTGTCAGGTGGACTGGCATTCAGACCATTTTTCTTTTTTGATGATTTGAACCCTGAAGCCTCGACTGTCTTACGAGTCCACGGGACCGATCCGTCCTTGACTTAAAAAGCAAGGAATGTCGGGAGATCTGACGTCACCTGAAATTTAATTGAGGAGGGTCGCCATCACGCCTTGAAGACTTGGTTTGTCCTTTTTGTCAGCCGCTGAGTTGCCAAGTAAGCAACTACGGGGTAAGACTTTAAAAAGACGACTGTCTTCAAATACTTGAGTATCGTCGACATTTCAAGAGTTGTCACTGTCTTTCGTCGACACAGAGCTCACCTGGTGATCACGGGTATTGACCTCTACGAAAAACACAAACAAAGAAAACAAAGAACTAATAATGGTTGCCTTACAAAGAGGGTGGATGTCTCAGGCTGTGCACGTGACAGATTAGCTTCGTTTCGAGATACGTTTGTCAATAACAGCTACCGCCCCCTCCCTCCTGACAGCAAAGGCGACACCCTGGAATCGTGTGTTTATGTGTGTGGTGTGTGTGTGTGTGTGTGTGTGTGTGTGTGTGTGTGTGTGTGTGTGTGTGTAGTGTGTGTGTGTTAGTGTAGTGTGTGTGTGTGTGTGTGTGTCTGTGTGTGTGTGCGTGTGTCTGTGTGTGTGCTGAGTGAGGTGAGAGAGAGAGAGAGAAGAGAGAGAGAGAGAGAGAGAGAGAGAGAGAGAGAGAGAGAGAGAGATTGTGAAGGCCTGTGTTTGACAAACTCTGCACAGATATCGACTTAATTTATTTTAGTATTTATTGGTGTACTTTTAAGCTACACGTTTTGTATAATGATGATGATGATGATGATGATGATGATGATGATGATGATCCTGATCTCTGCCGGTGAAGCTTGGAACAATTGACACATGTACACTAAAGAGAAGTCTACTGAACCTTCAAGTCATTAACTTATGATCTGGACCTTTTGAGGTTGACGCGAGAAAGTAGCGATGAAAGCAGCAACGAAAAAAGAAAAGCAAAAACACACACCTTCCGAGTTGTTTTGATTCGTCGGACGCTGCCTCATCCAATCACTTCGTTGGACGGTGGCTGCCTCATCCAATTATTTCGTCGGACGTTGGCTGCCTCATCCAATCATTTCGTCGGACGGTGGCTGCCTCATCCAATCATTTCGTCGGACGTTGGCTGCCTCATCCAATCAGCTTGGACTGAGATTTTTCAAAACAAAAAGTGTTCAACCTTGTCTCGAGAAGTCTCCACGATTTGAACTGTTGAAGATGTCTTGTATTATCTGAATGATTCCATCCGATCAGTGTCTTGCTGCTGCTGCTACTGCTGCTATTGCTGTTGCTGTCAGTTTCATTCTGGCTGGCACTGACCTATTTTAGTTTTGTTTGAACATGATGGTGCATCGTATATTTAATCCATACTTGTAATCCATTTGTCTGACGTAGAACAGTGTGAAGGTTGTTTTGGTTTGTTTGTTTGTTTTTTTCTCTTTTTTTTTACGTTTCATAATCTGTTTTATATACTGTGTGTTCACTTTTACGGGTACTGGTGCAAATATTTGAGAAGCAATACATATTTTGCTGCTTTGTTGATAAATGGAGTGAACTATGAGTTGTTACAGACCCTTGATCCCTCTCCCACATCTGCTTCCGTGAGACCTTTTATATATTTTATATATGACTTTGCACCTCTCTCTCTCTCTCTCTCTCTCTCTCTCTCTCTCTCTCTCTTCTCTCTCTCTCTCTCTCTCTCTTTCTCTTCTCTCTCTCTTTCTCTCTCTCTCTCTCTCTCTCTTCTCTCTCTCTCTTCTCTCTCTCTTCTCCTCTCTCTCTCCTCTTTCCCTCTCCTCTCTTCTCTCTCTTCTCTCTTCTCTCTCTCTTCTCTCTGAGCATCCTGCAGAGTTGTTGGGAAAAGAAATCTCTGAAAGCAGTCCCATAATCTTTCCTTCTAAACTTCTTCTCCATGATTCATCCGCATCTCCTGTCGCAAAAAAAAAATCTGGTGAACACACGCCACGCACACACCACAAAGCATATAACACGCACACACACACACACACACACACACACACACACGCGCGCGCGCGCGCCGCACACACACACATGGAAACCATACGTGCTTTATCGTATTCCATGATACATCTTTTTTTTTTTACGTAACTGAGTGAGTGAATGTGAGAGAGACAGAGAATGCGAGAGAGAGAGAGAGAGAGAGTGACTGAGGGGGAGAGAAAGAGCGAGAGAGCAAAGAGAGAGAGAGGGGGGGGACCGAGGGGGGAATGATAGAGCGACAGAGTCCCATTACCTTCGTGTTTTCAAACTCACCTGTCTCATAAGTCACTGTACTCGGATCTGGCAATCCAAACCACGACCTTGTCATAATTTATTTTGTGTTGACATAGTTACTGTGTAATCACAATATATGCTAATAATAATTTATTGTTCACATATGTTAACGCTAATAAGTATAGATTTTCTTTATATTTATATATATATATATATATATATGTATGATGATGATTGTGTATATAACATTGTTTGGATGGTTGTAATTTCCCATCGATTCTGTGTCATAATTTTCAGGTTCGTGACTCGCAAGGCTGAGTGTGATAGCCTAGGTCCAGATGTATTGTGATAACAGTAGTATCTTCGTGGTCATTGTTGATGGATGACAGAAAAGAGAGAGAGAGAGAGAGAGAGAGAGAGAGAGAGAGAGAGAGAGAGAGAGAGAGAGAGGACGTGTGTTTGTTCGTCAATAGGACAATTATTGTGTATGTGGAGAGGAGAGAGAGAGAGAGGAGAGAGAGAGAGAGAGAGGACGTGTGTTTGTTCGTCAATAGGACTATTATTGTGTATGTGTGTGTGTGTGTGTGTGTGTGTGTGTGTGTGTGAGAGAGAGAGAGAGAGAGAGAGAGAGAGAGAAGGACGTGTGTTTGTTCGTCAATAAGACTATTATTGTGCAGGAGACAGATAGAGAGAGAGATGATGTCTTTGTTTTGTGTGTGTGTGTGTGTGTGTGTGTGTGTGTGTGTGTGTGTGTGTGTGTGTGTGTGTGTGTGTGTGTGTTCGTAAACCAGCCTACTAGTAACCATGAGTGGTCATGTATGTTATATCTATATGTATAATTTGTTGAGAACAAGCCCAGGTACGCTTTTGAACGAGAAGCTTGTGTATTGCAATATTTGCGTTTATCCCTCCTGTACCCGCCATCCCTTGTTGTCATTGAAGTTTGACCGAATATAGCACGTTAAATATAATCCTTGTCACCCTTCCATCCCTCTTCTCTGTCTCTGTCTCTGTCTCTTGTCTCTCTCTGTCTTTGTCAGTGTCTCTTATATATATCTCTCTCTCTTTGTCCCTCCCCCTCTCTCTCTCTTTCTTTCTCACTATTGTATTGTGGCCTAAGGCCGATGTACATTTTAAAAAATTCTGAATTCTGAGCTCCTCTCTCTCTCTCTCTCTCTCTCTCCTCTCTCTCTCTCTCTTTCTCTCTGTCCCTCCCTCCCTCCCTCCCTCCCTCTCTCTCTCCCCCCCCCCTACCCCTGCTTGGTGTCCAGTCCCATGACTTCATATATGTATTTTTTGATATGCAAACGAAATGTCATTTGAGCTTGTGATCTGATGACTGATGCTAAACAAGCCATACAAACATTGCAAGCAAGCAAGCAAGCAAGCAAGCAAGCAAGCAAGCAAGCAAGCAAACAGACGAACAAACGAAACACCTTTGTTGTTATTTTTTTTTAAATTCACACTTGCCATATTATTTATCGCAGGACAACATATTTTCATGTTATCCATGTTCATTGATTTTTTTTTTTTTTTAAATACTAACCCAACAAGATTCATGTTATTTCATGCTCATCGTATTTTCGAATAATTAAACTAACCAGTCGCCATTTTTTGATGTTTGTCGTAAACAACTTTTTATGTTTCTGTTTTGTAAGACTAGTTTTCATTGGTTGTGATAATTAATTTATGCTGACGTGGTGAGGAGTGTTAAAAAAAAAAAAAGACGGGCATATAAACACAAAACGTGACGGTTTCACAAGTCAGTTGTTAATTTATTGTGTCTTGAGTCGTGATCAAATTGTACATACATGAAAAAGAAATCGTAATTTATTGCCAACTTTACACCATGTATCGTTTTTATGCCTTCTTGCAGAATTAAACGTGAGTTGATGAGATCTCTTGGTGCTGGTCGAAAACAGTCAATAAATTGTTGAACTTGAAAGAAACGGTTAATATTCTGTGATTACTCTGTGTGGGTGTGGGTGTGGGTGTGTGGGTGTGTGGGTGTGGGTGTGTGGGTGTGGGTGAGAGAGAGAAAGAGAGTATTTATAAATGACATCATGCACATATTCGTGTTTTGGCATGAATGTGCGCACAGACACACACGCAGAGAAATACACATACACAAACACACATACACGAACATACATACACGAACAAACACACACACAAACACACAGACACAGACACACACACACACACACACACACACATACACACACATACACACACGCACAAACAAACACACATCAACACACAGACGCATACAGACACACACACACAAACACACACACATACACACACACATACACATACACATACACACACACACACACGCAAACACACACGCACGCGCGCGCGCAAACACACACACACACACACACACACATACGCACTCACACTACAAAAAGCGAAACAAACAAACAACAGCAATAAACCGCACGCATGCGCACACACACACACCGGTACACACACACACACATTCACACGAAAGATGAAGTTTCACCATTATCATTATGTGCCCTGCTGAATGGCGTTGGCGACCATGGCCCTCCATACGAATGTGTCTTTTTGTCGCTGCAAGTACATCTCCTACCCTCTCTGTCTTTATCCACTGCGCAAGTGCGTCCAACATTTCTCCCTGGGTCTACCTGTTGTTCTTTTTCCCTCCTGCTTTTCTGTTGTGATTAGGTGCT
>CM060312.1:6392527-6402527 GCA_030674185.1 Monoplex corrugatus | reverse complement strand
ATACATCATACATACATACATACATACAAATACAACAATACGTACCTACCTGCTACGTACTACAACCTATGTACGTACTACTTTGTACACACATACATACTGTTGATAGGTCTGTCCATTGTCTTTTTTAATTTATTGACACCTGCCGTACAACGTCATATCACTGAGTGTGACACTTGAGTTTGTCAGCAGCCCGTGTTGTTGGTGTGTGTGTGTGTGTGTTGTGTGTGTGTGTGTGGTGTGTTGGTTGTGGTGGTGTGTGTGGTGTGTGTGTGTGTGTTGTGTGTGTGTGTGTGTGTGTGTGTGTGTGTGTGTGTGTGTGTGTGTGTGTGTGTTGTGTGTTGTGTGTGTGTGTGTGTTCGTTCGTTCTTTGATTTAACGTCTTTTCACTGTAAGTGATATTAGATGGGGGAGAGGGGGGGGGAGGGGAATAAAAAAATGTTTTAATAAAATAAAATGGAGAACGATAGTTGGACAGGTTGGATTGGGGCAGAGGGGAGACAGAGGAAAAAGTCATAAATAGGTGGTAGAATAGTAAAATGGAACGAAATCTTAACTCTAACATTAGATACAATTAACTTCAACAATGTAAGGGAAAATTTTAACACTAAAAATACAAACGCATAAAGTTAAAGTAATGCATTAACAGGACTGTGAACTAATGATTCTGAAATTTTAAGTAACAAAGATTGATCTGATGTTACTTTTTTTAAATGAGTTTCAGATTAGTTTTCTTGTGTAAACATTTTCGGTAGAAAAGAACGTAGCATTTTGCAATAAAATAAACAGTGAAACAATGTGAACTGTTTGCCGCAAATACACTTGACATTTTTTACAATATTTTGTTTTCAATGCGTGTGTGGGGGTGGGTGGTGGGTGGGTGTGGGTGTGGGTGGCTGTTATCACTGACACTGCTGGCTCTGTCCTCACCAAGATAGATACAGAAAGAGAGAGAGAGAGAGAGAACACAGACAGACAGACAGACATGAAGAGAGAGACAGTCAGAGAGACAGAGACAGAGACAAAGAGACAGAGATAAAGAGAAGAGACAGGATAGAAGAAACGAGGGGCGAGAGAGACAGAGACAGACAGAGAGACACAGAGAGAAGACAGAAGAAAAGGGGAGAGAGAGAGAGACAAAGAGAGAGGCACACACAGACAGAGAGAGAGAGAGCGAGAGAGGGAGGAGAGCAGAAAAAGAGAGAGAGCAAGAGAGGAGACAGACAGACAGAGAAAGAGAGAGGGAGAGAGAGAGAGAGGAGAAGAAAAGAGGAGAGAGACAGAGACAGAGAGAGACAAGAACTAAAAACACACACAGACCGAGAAAGAAAGAAGAGAAAGAGACAGAGACAGAGACAGAGACTTAGAGAGAGACAGAAAGAGAGAGAAAGAGACAGGGACAGAGACTTAGAGAGAGAGAGACAGAGACACAGAGAGAGTTCAGACCAGAATACTAGTACGTTACTCAAGGATGGTATCAAAAGGTCTTACAGCTGGTCCTCGAATTTGAACTGGCGATAACATCAACACTGGAATCCTCGTCTTTGTCTTGACTGACACTGGTGACAGGTCTGTCCCTTGTGTTTTTTCAGTTAATTGAGACTTGCCATTCAGACACAGAGAGACAGACAGACAGACAGATGAACAGACAGATGGACAGAGAGGAGAGACAAAAAGAGCACACAGAGAGAGAGAGAGAGAGATTGAAGTGAACACAGAGAGAGGAAGGGGGGGAGGGGGAAGAGAGAGACAGTCAGAAAGAGGGAGAAGACAGAGAGGTGAGAGAGAGAGAGTGAGGGAGGGAGAGAGATAGAGAAAGAGAGAATGAGAGAGATTGAAGAAATCACAGAGAGAGAGAGAGGGAAGAGAAGAAATGTGAAGAGAGGGAGAGAGAGACAGAAAGAAGAAGACAGAGAGGTGAGAGAGAGAGGGAGGGGAGGAGGAGAGAGAGAGAGAGAGAGAGAGAGAGAAGAGAAGAGAAGAGAAGAAAAGAAACAGAGTAGAGAGAGAGAGAGTGAGTGAGAGAGAGAGGGGGGGAGAATCACACACACACACACAACACACACACACACACACACACACACACACACACACACACACAAAAACACACACACACACACGCACGCACGCACCACAAACACACACACACACCACAACACACACCACACACCCAAAAACACACACACACCACACACACACACACACACACACACACACACACCCAAAACACACACACACACACAACACACACACACACACACACACACACACACACACACACACACACACACACACACACACACACACACACACACACCACACACAGCGAAGATAAGAAAACTACAAGCAAGAACCTCGACTGCGTGCTTGTTGAGAAACGAGCTTGCATGGTGTTGTCAAATGTTTTCTTAATAGGTAAATTGCACAGGTATAAGCGTGTAACCTGACCGAGAGGCTCCGGCTGTTACCCATACCGCTATTGCTAAAGGTGATTAACCCTTTGACTCCTGCAGCCTGTCCAACATCATCCTTCTTTGTCAACCATGCTGGAAGAGCAAAAACTTAACCCTCTGACTCCCTCACCCTATCCACCAGCTTCCTGCAGGAAGCTGGTGGATAGGGTGAGGGAGTCAAAGGGTTAAGTTTTTGCAGTTGGTAAATAGGGTGCAGGTGGCAAAGGGTTAACATGTCAAACCTTGCCGTATAGTTAACAGGAGTATAATACATTCACGTGTACTGTGCGGTGTGTGCCCGATGTTTGTCCTTGTTCATATGGGCCATGACTGAAGTGCAGCAGTCCTTACGATGTGTTAACACAAGGGATTGGCTGCATACTATTATTATCCTTACAATTGTTTAAAAGCCCAGCCGAGCGTGCAGAGCCATATCAGGGCTGTTTTCCCAATGCGCCATAAGCTGTATGTACTGTTAAGTTGTCTCTGCCATAAATTGTATACGTCTATACGATAAGGTCTATGAGCCATAAGCTCTATGTACTATAAGTTGTCTATATCATAGGTTCTATATATCAGTATCATAGGGTCTATGTCCTGTAAATTCTATGTACTGTAAGTTCTCTATGTCATAGATTCTGTATGTCTATACCATAGGGTCTATGTGCCATTAGTTCAGTGTGTTGTAATCTCTCTATACCATAGGTTCTACATGTCTATACCATAGGGTCTATGTGCCATAAGCTCTACGTACTGTAAGTTCTCCATGTTATAGATTCTATATGTCTATACCATAGGGTCTATGTGCCATAAGCTCTACGTACTGTAAGTTCTCCATGTTATAGATTCTATATGTTCTATACCATAGGGTCTATGTGCCATAAGCTCTATGTACTGTGAGTTCTCTATGTCATAGGACTCTATGTACAGTGAGTTCTCTATGTCATAGGATCTCTATGTTCTATACCATAGGGTCACGTGCTGTAAGTTCTATGTACTGTAAGTTCTCTATATCATAGGATCTCTATGTCTATACCATAGGGTCTATGTGCCATAAGCTCTATGTACTGAAAGTTGTACATATCATAGGATCTATATGTTCATACCATAGGGTCTATGTGACGTAAGCTCTATGTACTGTAAGTTGTACATATCATAGGATTCTATGTCTATACCATAGGGTCTATGTGCTACAAGCTCTGTGTACTGAAAGTTGTACATATCATAGGATCTCTATGTCTATACCATAGGGTCTATGTGACATAAGCTCTATGTACTGAAAGTTGTATATATCATAGGTCTATGTGTCTATATCATAGGGTCTATGTGCCATAAGCTCTATGTACTGAAAGTTGTAATATCATAGGGTCTATGTGTCTATATCATAGGGTCTATGTGCCATAAGCTCTATGTACTGAAAGTTGTATATATCATAGGGTCTATGTGTCTATATCATAGGGTCTATGTGCCATAAGCTCTATGTACTGAAAGTTGTATATATCATAGGGTCTATGTGCCATAAGCTCTATGTACTGAAAGTTGTAATTATCATAGGGTCTATATGGCCATAAGCTCTATGTACTGAAAGTTGTATATATCATAGGGTCTATGTGCCATAAGCTCTATGTCTGAAAGTTGTATATATCATAGGGTCTATGTGTCTATATCATAGGGTCTATGTGCCATAAGCTCTACGTACTGTAAGTTCTCCATGTATAGATTCTATATGTCTATACCATAGGGTCTATGTGCCATAAGCTCTATGTACTGTGAGTTCTCTATGTCATAGGAGCTCTATGTACAGTGAGTTCTCTATGTCATAGGATCTCTATGTCTATACCATAGGGTCACGTGCTGTAAGTTCTATGTACTGTAAGTTCTCTATATCATAGGATCTCTATGTCTATACCATAGGGTCTATGTGCCATAAGCTCTATGTACTGAAAGTTGTATATATCATAGGGTCTATGTGTCTATATCATAGGGTCTATGTGCCATAAGCTCTATGCACTGTAACTTCTTTTGACATAGGTTCTACATGTCACAGGTTGCACGTGGGACAGGATTTATATATCGTAGCTACACGTACCATAGGCTACACGTACCATAGGCTACACGTAACCATAGGCTACACGTACCATAGGCTACACGTACCATAGGCTACACGTACCATAGGCTACACGTACCATAGGCTACACGTACCATAGGCTACACGTTACCATAGGCTACACGTACCATAGGCTACACGTACCATAGCTACACGTACCATAGGCTACACGTACCATAGGCTACACGTACCATAGGCTACACGTACCATAGGCTACACGTACCATAGGCTACACGTACCATAGGCTATACGTACCATAGGCTACACATACCATAGGCTACACGTACCATAGGCTCTATGTTCTGTTAGTTCTCTGTGTCAAATTCTTTTCTGTCATAGCCGCTAGTAAATGTCACAGGCTCTATTGCTGTAGGATTCATATAGCAAAGGTTCTATGTGCCATACATTCTATGTGCTGTACGTTCTCTATGTCATAGATTCTATATATCACAGGCCCTATTGCCATAAGATTTATATACTATAGGTTACACGTGCCGTAAGTTCTATGGACTAAGCTTTCTGTGGTAGGTTATTTGTGTCATAGGCTGTATGTGCCATGGGATTTATACACATAAACTCTATGTCCCATAAGCTCTATGCTCTATTGGTTCCCTATAACATAGGATCTATTTGCCATAGGTCTGATGTTCTTTGATTCTATGACTTTCTGTCTCATGCCCTCAGGGCGTCACAGTCATAACGTACCATAGATAGTCCCCATGTGCCGTAGTCCCAATGTGTTATGATCTCACCGTACCAAGTCCCAATGTTCTACCATTGCCCAGATCTGTCACAATCACAATATGCCATAGTCCCCATGTGCCCTAGTCCCAATGTATTATGATCTCACTGTACCAAGTCCCAATGTTCTGCCATTACCCAGATGTGTCACAATCACAATATGCCATAGTCCCAATGTGCTATAGTGCCAACGTGTCATAATCCCAATGTGCCATAATCTCATGTGTCATAGTCCCAAAGTGCTATAGTGCCAACGCGTCATAGTCCCAATGTGTCATAGTCCCAATGTGCTATTGTTCCAAAGTGTCATAGTCCCAATGTGTCATATCCCAATGTGTCATAGTCCCAACGAACCATAGTTTGTACCATGGTCCCACTTGTCATAGTCTCAATATGTCATAGTCTCAATGTGTCAAAGTCTCCAAGTGCCATAGTCCCAACGAACCATGGTCCCAATGTGTCATAGTCCCAATGTGTCATAGTTTCAATGTGCCATAATCCCAGTGTGTCATTAGTCCCAGTGTGTCATTAGTTCCAATGTGTCATAGTTCCAATATGTCATAATCCCAATGTGCAAGTGTCCCAATGTGCCATAGTCCCAATGTTTCATAGTCCCAATGTGCCATAGTCCCAATGTGCCATAGTCCCAATGTGCCATAGACCCAATGTACCATAGTCTCAGTGTATCGTATTCCCAGTGTGCCGTAGTCCAAATGTGCCATAGTCCCAATGTACCATAGTCCCAATGTGCCATAGTCTCGATGTGCCATAGTCCCAATGTGTCATAATCCCAATGTGCCATAGTTCCAGCATATCATAATCTCAATGCACCATAGTCCCAATGTATCATCACCTCAAAGTTCCATTGTCTCAATGAGCCGTTACCCCAATGTGCCTTAGTTCCAATGTGGCATTGTCCCAATGTTATAGTCCCAATGTGGCATAGCCCCAGTATGTCATAGTCCCAATATGTTATAGTCCCAATGTGGCATAGTCCCAATATGTCACAGTCCCAATGTGCCATAGCCCCAGTATGTCATAGTCCCAATGTGGCATAGTCCCAATATGTTATAGTCCCATTGTGGCATAGCCCCAGTATGTCATAGTCCCAATGTGGCATAGTCCCAATATGTTATAGTCCCAATGTGGCACAGTCCCAATATGTAAAAGTCCCAATGTGCCATAGTCCCAGTATGTCATAGTCCCAATATAGCATAGTCCCATTGTGGCCTAATTCTGGCATGCTACAGAGTCAATTTTCCATAGGCTGCTCTGTGTTGTACGTCGTGGGTTCAAGACAGTACAGGAGTTAAGGGCCGAAACACTCGCTTGACGGGTGTTCTCTTCTGAGGACCTTCCGCTGTCCGTCTGTCTGCAGAGTGTCTTGCTATATTGTACACGTCCAAGGGTCTCAACACACCACACAGGCCGTGTCATGTTATTTTATACTGTGTCATGTTGTTTTATACTGTGTCATGTTGTTTTATACTGTGTCATGTTGTTTTATACTGTGTCATGTTGTTTTATACTGTGTCATGTTATTTTATACCGTGTCATGTTATTTTATACTGTGTCATGTTGTTTTATACTGTGTCATGTTGTTTTATACTGTGTCATGTTGTTTTATACTGTGTCATGTGTTTTATACTGTGTCATGCTGTTTTGACTGTCACCTGAATTGATTTCATTTCTTACCCACTGGACGAGGCGGCAGGGAAGTTTTTAGTCCCGTTTTTATTATCCATTGTTTGGTGTCTGTTTGGTGTTTGGTGTTGTGTTGCCCTCACTGTGCAGGCAGTATATTTCTGCACAGTCTGCATACTCTGTCTTCAGCTGGCGTGCACGCTGGGTGTTTCCGTAAGCCACCGGACACTGACATGACTTACAGAATCGTTAACATACATACTGCTCTGCATGCGTACAGAGACTAAGGGTTAGGGTTAGGGTTAGCCACTAACAGGTCTGCACACATGTTAACCTGGGAGGTGGAAAACATCTCTCACCCTTTACCCACCAGGCGTGAGGTACCCATATAGGATCGAACACCAGACCTTCCTGTAAGTCAAGACCCTTTGGGTAGTACGTGGAGGTTTTGGAGTTTGTTCAAGTGGGACTGATAGCACTCTGACAGTTCCCATATATGTACACGAGCCGCTTATGTGAACAGCAGCACCGTCAGTGGACAGCAATGCACACTCCCTCTCCAGATCAGACCAAGTTCCAGCCAGAGCGCGCCGTCAGCCGATTCCTACCACTGCCCTGTGTCCAAAACTCAGTGATGTGTGCCAGATGTTGAATGTTACCATACTTCCTGGTGTGTGGGTTCAGGTTCTTGACCACAGACATCTAGTATTCCTGACCAGGTTGATTGGAGAGGAAAGGGTGTGGGAGTCAAAAGGCTTAACTGTTTGCAGTTGGTGGATAGGGTTAGGGAATCAAAGGGTTATTTTTTTTGAGTTGGTGGTGGATAGGGCTAGGGAGAAAACGGCTTGACCCAGTTCTCATGGTATACTTTAAGCAGACGATGCCTTGGTATGCAATCATTCATCCCGTTGGGGAGGGTGCATTATTGTGTTTCATTACAGAAATTATAATTTCTTTTTGAGTATCCTGTCTTTGAGGTGGATTTTGTATTCAGTGCATGAATAATACAAATATATATGTCTGTGATAAATAGAAAGAGGTGCCGACAAGTAACGCAAAATGCTCTGTTTGGACTGCTGTGTGGATACGGTGTTGTTTGTTGTTTGCCTAACGGGCCCAAGTACGTACTTCACCCTAATGTACCAGCAGTTTCCTCACTCTAGACTCCTTGAGTCTGCACAACAATCACATGCGTCGTCAAGATCTTGCCAGGGAAAGGAGAACGGGATGGAACATGACACGACCAGAATGAATTGGATTATTAACCCTTTGACTCCCACACCTATCCACCAACTGCAAAAACTCAAACCCTTTGATTCCCTAACCCTATCCACCAACTGCAAAAACTTAACCCTTTGACTCCCTAACCGCAATTCACTAACCTGAAAAAAACTTAACTCTTTGACTCCTAACCTATCCCAACTGCAAAACTTAACCTTGACTCCACCTATCCACAACTGCAAAAACTTAACCTTTGACTTTCCCTAACCCTATCCCCACCAACTGCAAAAACTTAACCCTTTGATTCCCCAACCCTATCTCCAACTGCAAAAACTTAACCCTTTGATCCCAACCCTATCCACCAACTGCAAAAAATTAACCTTTGAGTCCCTCACCCTATCCACCAACTGCAAAAATTAACCCTTTGACTCAACCTATCCACACCAACTGCAAAAACTTAACCTTTGACTCCCACACCCTATCTAACAACTACATAAAAATTAATCCTTTGAGTCCCTCACCCTATCCACCAATTGCAAAAACTTAACCCTTTGACTCCTTCACCCTACCCACAGCTTTCTGCAGGCAGGAAGCTGGTGGACAGGGTGTTGGGAATCAAAGGGTTAAGTTTTTGCTTCGCTAGCATGGTTGATGATACAGGAAGCTGGTGAACAGGGTGCGGGGATCAAAGGGTTAAGTTTTTGCTTTGCTAGCATGGTTGACGATGCAGGATGCTGGTAGAGAGGGTGAGGGAGTCAAGATGTGCAGTGAACAAGACAACTGCTATGCTGTGGAGTTGCTGGCACTGACTGAACTTGAGATATGAGATTCCCTCCCAGCCCCAGGCTGCATCAGAAAATCCACACAGCCCCCCGTTTTCTGGAACCATTGACACACGTGAGACAGATGCCAGACATCTGCATACTTTCACCAGTGCATCCTGGCAGTTTAGAACGCAGTTACGACAATGGCTGTTGTGTGTTTTAAAGTGATTATTTTGAGTTCCAGAGCGATAATCATACCGAATTATGTTCATGTCATTTGTTTTAATGTCATAAACCATTATGTTTATTTGTTTTCTTTAATTCTATGATAATCTATTTTTTAATTATATTGATGTCTTTGTTTGTTTGTTTGTTTGTTTGTTTGTTTGTTTGTAAATTTCTTATTTATGCATTTATCTTATCTTTTAGTTTTAACGTTAGCTGCTTTAAATGTGACCCACTCGGTGATCCACTCGGAGATAATCACGTCTACTTGATATGACTTGATGATTCTCATAATATAATATCGTTATGCGAAGTGAAGTGACATGGTACACACGCACCCTGTGAGTACACGTGTCCGCTTGACACAGTAACCGAGGAAAAAAAAAAACCCAACAAAACCTACACTGTGCACGCGCCTTGAGGCGGGGTAAAACCAAAGCTACGTTTAGACGAGGTGGCAAAACTGTTGAGATCTTCTCAGGCTGCCGTCTTACATTCAGTCCTCTACGGCTCGTAGCTCACGGACACACACACGGTTCAACAATCGCCGAGTACTTTCGACTTCCTGCTTCCTTTCTTTCGGTTCAAGGGACTTGCCAACATGGCTGACTGCGATATCAAACTGTATTATTTCAATGTGAGAGGCAGGGCTGAGTTTCTTCGTATGCTTCTGACCGCCGCTGGTCAAGAGTTTGAAGATCACCGATTTGAGGCTGAAGAATGGGTACCGCCCGACTCCCAGGCCAAAAAAGGTACAGAACATTATGTTATTGTACATGTACATACACCCTTATTGGGTTCGTGTGTTCGTCTTTTTAGAGCCACTATTTTTTTCAACATGAGGA
>CM060312.1:6375027-6382527 GCA_030674185.1 Monoplex corrugatus | reverse complement strand
ACACACATGCGCAGACACACACCACAAATACAAATTCACGCGTGCACACACACACACACGCACACACACTCACTGACACGCACACACACACACACACACACACACACACACACACACACACACACACACACACACACACATAACAACAACAACAATAACAACAAAACAAACACACACATACTCATACACATACTTTCCGGTTAACATGGAATAATCTCCCTTTCTTTTAATTAAAGCAGAAAGAAATGATTGGAAGAAGATCGACAGGGAAAATTGCCCTGCATCCAGCTAAAAACATTACACCACAGCTTGTAACAGACACTGGTTCATCTGCCGAGTCCTTAGGAAGATGTGACTGAAAATGTCCAGGGCATGACTGCACAGTCAAACTTAAGTTGTAAGCTTAGGTGTGCTTGCTTTGGGCTTAAGCAAACTTTGAAAAGACTAAGCTTAATGAGTGTGCTTTCAGAAGATAAGTAAGCCTACACTAAACAATTTTCTGCCTTCAAGAAATTTCTTCTTCTTTTTTTTTTAACCGATGAGCACACTGAGATTAGCCTAAGATCGTCTGTACAAATCGTGTGCCGAGCTTGTTAACTTGTATGATTACACCAAGTTCTGTGCTTATTTACAGATGCTCCCTACGGTCAGCTGCCTTACGTCACCTACAAGGGTAAAAAATATGGGCAGAGCCTTGCCATCGGAACCTACTTTGCCAAAAAGTTTGGTAAGTTCTCTCTTTCTTTCTCTCTGTCTGTCTCTCGCTCTCTCTCTCTTCTCTGTCTCTGTCTCTGTCTCTCTCTCTCTCTTTCTTTCTCTCGCTCTCTCTCTCTCTCTCTCCCTCTGTTTTCCTGTCTGTATCTCTGTCTTTGTCTCTATATCTGTCTGTCTGTCTGTCTCTCTCTCTCTTCTCTCTCTCTCTCTCTCTCCTCTCTCTCTCTCTCTCTCTCTCTCTCACTGCCTCCTTCACTCTCTCAGTGTAAAATAGTACCCCCACGTTCTGAAAATTCTGTGCTAGAGATTTGCTCTTTTCTGTCACTCTCTTTGTTTCTGCCTTGTTCCTGTGCTTTCTGTCATTTCTTTCTGTCATTTTTTATCTTGCTGGTCCATTCGCCTGTATGCGTTCGATAAAGTCTTACATACTTTCTCTTAGGAGTACATGTATTAAGTGCATTTTTAGCACAAGGGAAATGTGATTTGCAGAAATGATTTTAGGTAATATAGACCCGTTTTTACATACGTTTTAGTGTCTTTATTTACGTTTAAATTTGTTAATAGTTTTTTTTTTAAATCGCCTGTGTTATGAATTGGATAAAGTGGTCAACGCCAGGGGCATTATCGTTAGATTATGTGCGCTAATGCATTGATTGTGTACTTATTTAATTTTCTTTTCCAGTTTTGTTGTCCTGTTGAAGTATTGTGTATGTGTGACAGGACTGTACTCAACGCTTAATATCATAATAAATCCTGGCGTCAACCAGGCCCGAGAGATACAGATACCTGCTGTATTGTGCAGAAGATTTGACCTACACCTTCAGTGATGCATACACGAAATGTATGAGACTCGACTGTGTAGTCCCAGTCTGCACAAAGAGCCCATAGCGCGCTCAACTCTGGGTAGGAGCCGAATGGAGCCGAAAGATTCCACCATAATGATTTTGACATTACTAGAGCGATTCGGGAAAGCTGGAAGGAAAGAGAGCGCCAGGAAGACCCAGGGAGAAAATATTGGACAGACTTGCAGGGTGGCTGAGGAAAGAGAGGGTGGAAGATGTGCTTGCAGCAGCAAGGGATAGATACATATGGAAGGCCATGATCGCCAACGCCATGCAACAGGACACATGATGATGATGATGATGATGATGATGAGGAGGAGGATGATGAGGATGATGATGATGATGATGATGATGAGTGCGATTCGAACCCACAACCTTCCAAACAGTAGTGCACTGCCCCTTACCACTACACCACAGCGACTGGTGAGAACTCGAATTTATCGTACTCTTCAAATTCTGCTGACTATTATGTCTGTGCAGATGTAAATGTTATCTGAAAGAGAACCTGTTTGACAACGAGGGTGTGTGTTGACTGTAGTTCAAGTGTTTGCTATGAATAAAGCACAATAAGCGCTTGAGGACGTCGTGAGGGCTCTGATTTCGTGCACTATAATTATCTTCTGATTAATACTGCTATCGGGCAGACAGTCACAGAGTACAGTAACCGTATTTTATGGACTGCTGTGAGGTTTGAGTGTATTCAGTGTTGTTTGTGATAATGTCAGTCCACTGTGTTAGATGTGACTGTCGTGGTTATTACCGAAATAAACTCTAGTGCAGTTGCACTGTATATCATTGCACACTGAGTGTGATAGTCAAGGTTACTGTTGAAATGAACTCTAGTGCAGTTGCACTATAGGCCTACATCACGGCACACTACAACTACACGTGTTAATCTAAGTTACTGTTGGAATACATAGGGTCTCTCTCTCTCTCTCTCTCTCTCTCTCTCTCTCTCTCTCTCTCTCTCTCTCTCTCTCTCTCTCTCCCTCTCTCTCTCTCTCTCTTTCTTTCTTTCTTTCTCTCTCCCTCCCTCTCTCTGTGTTATATATATATATATATGTATGTACGTAGGCATGTATGTATGTATATATGTATGTATATAAAGTAGCTACAACAAAAACAGCAACAACAAAGACAAATAAAAGAACGCTTGCGATTACGATCACGTTTACGATGGCTTATCCATACTGTAAACTAAGAGAGACAGATAGACAGACAGACAGCCAGATAGACAGACAGAGATAGAGACACAGAGAGAGACAGAGACAGAGAGATGCATGCTACTCAGTGACAGAATATTTCATTACTTGAATTTACTTTATGAACAATGGAAGACTTCCAGGCGAAGTGTTGAGGAAAATTAGTACAAAACATGGAATTTGTATAAAAAAATTTTTTAAAAAGATACGATCTTCAGGTCTTCAAAAATTCAAGGAATCAACATTCTACATAAAGCTGAAGAAGCAATGAATACAAAATTCGCTATAAAGCTGAAGAAGCAATGAATACAAAATTCTGTATAAAGCTGAAGAACCAATCAATACAAAATTCTGTATAAAGCTGAAGAAGCAATGAATACAAAATTCTGTATAAAGCTGAAGAACCAGTGAATACAAAATTCTGTATAAAGCTGAAGAACCAATGAATACAAAATTCTGTATAAAGCTGAAGAAACAATGAATACAAAATTCTGTATAAAGCTGAAGAAGCAATGAATACAAAATTCTGTATAAAGCTGAAGAACCAATGAATACAAAATTCTGTATAAAGCTGAAGAACCAATCAATACAAAATTCTGTATAAAGCTGAAGAAGCAATGAATACAAAATTCTGTATAAAGCTGAAGAACCAGTGAATACAAAATTCTGTATAAAGCTGAAGAACCAATGAATACAAAATTCTGTATAAAGCTGAAGAAACAATGAATACAAAATTCTGTATAAAGCTGAAGAAGCAATGAATACAAAATTCTGTATAAAGCTGAAGAACCAATGAATACAAAATTCTGTATAAAGCTGAAGAAACAATGAATACAAAATTCTGTATAAAGCTGAAGAAACAATGAATACAAAATTCTGTATAAAGCTGAAGAACTCAAATTGAATACAAAATTCTGTATAAAGCTGAAGAAACAATGAATACAAAATTCTGTATAAAGCTGAAGAAGCAATGAATACAAAATTCTGTATAAAGCTGAAGAAAACCCAAAGAATACAAAATTCTGTATAAAGCTGAAGAAACAATGAATACAAAATTCTGTATAAAGCTGAAGAAACAATGAATACAAAATTCTGTATAAAGCTGAAGAAACAATGAATACAAAATTCTGTATAAAGCTGAAAAACCAGTGAATACAAAATTCTGTATAAAGCTGAAAAACCAGTGAATACACAATTCTGTATAAAGCTGAAAAACCAGTGAATACAAAATTCTGTATAAAGCTGAAAAACCAGTGAATACACAATTCTGTATAAAGCTGAAGAACCACGTGAATACAAAATTCTGTATAAAGCTAAAAACCAGTGAATACAAAATTCTGTATAAAGCTGAAAAACCAGTGAATACAAAATTCTGTATAAAGCTGAAGAAACAATGAATACACAATTCTGTATAAAGCTGAAGAAACAATGAATACAAAATTCTGTATAAAGCTGAAGAAACAATAAATACAAAATTCTGTATAAAGCTGAAGAAGCAATGAATACAAAATTCTGTATAAAGCTGAAGAACCACGTGAATACAAATTCTGTATAAAGCTGAAGAACCACGCGAATACAAAATTCTGTATAAAGCTGAAGAACCAATCAATACACAATTCTGTATAAAGCTGAAGAACCAATCAATACACAATTCTGTAAAAAGCTGAAGAACCAATCAATACACAATTCTGTATAAAGCTGAAGAACCAATGAATACAAAATTCTGTATAAAGCTGAAGAACCACGTGAATACACAATTCTGTATAAAGCTGAAGAACAATGAATACAAAATTCTGTATAAAGCTGAAGAACCACTGAATACAAAATTCTGTATAAAGCTGAAGAACCAATCAATACACAATTCTGTATAAAGCTGAAGAAGCAATGAATACACAATTCTGTATAAAGCTGAAAAACCAATCAATACAAAATTCTGTATAAAGCTGAAGAAGCAATGAATACAAAATTCTGTATAAAGCTGAAAAACCAGTGAAAACAAAATTCTGTATAAAGCTGAAGAACACATGAATACAAAATTCTGTATAAAGCTGAAGAAACAATGAATACAAAATTCTGTATAAAGCTGAAGAACAATGAATACAAATTCTGTATAAAGCTGAAGAACCAAGTGAATACAAAATTCTGTATAAAGCTGAAGAAGCAATGAATACAAAATTCTGTATAAAGCTGAAGAAACAGGAATACAAAATTCTGTATAAAGCTGAAGAACCAATGAATACAAAATTCTGTATAAAGCTGAAGTAAGCAATGAATACAAAATTCTGTATAAAGCTGAAGAACAATGATACAAAATTCTGATAAAGCTGATAAAGCAAGAAACAAAAGAATGCAAAACCAATAAACAAAATTCTTTAATAAAGCTGAACAAGAATCCAATGTGAATCAAACATTGACATAAAGCTGAAGAACCAAAGATACAAAATTCACATATAAACTGAAGTAAACAATGAATACAGAAATTCTGAAATAAAACTAAGAAGAATGAATACAAAATTTGAAAATCTGAAATCAATGAAACAAAATTCTTATAAAGCTAGGAAAAGCAATGATAAATAATTCTGTATCAAACTGACATAAACACGATACCAAATCTGTAAAATGCTGAAAAACCAGTATTACTCTATAAAGCTAGAACCAAAGAATGAAAATAGTCAAGAAATCAACATTCTACATAAATTCAGAACCAAAGAATTCAAAAATCAAGAAATCAACATTCTACATAAAGTTCAATGAACCAAAGAATTAGAAATTCAAGAAATCTCAACATTCTGCATAAAGCTCAGAACCAAAGAATTCAGAAATCAAAAATCAACATTCTGCATAAAGTTCAGGAACCAAAGAATTCAGAAATCAAATATTCTGCATAAAGTTCAGGAACCAAAGAATTCATAAAATCAACATTCTGCATAAAGTTCAGGAACCAAAGAATTCATAAATCAACATTCTGCATAAAGCTCAGGAACCAAAGAATTCAGAAATCAACATTCTGCATAAAGTTCAGGAACCAAAGAATTCAGAAATCAACATTCTGACATAAAGCTCAGGGAACCAAAGAATTCAGAAATCAACATTCTGCATAAAGTTCAGGAACCAAAGAATTCAGAAATCAACATTCTACATAAAGCCCAGGAACCAAAGAATTTAGAAATCAACATTCTGCATAAAGCTCAGGAACCAAAGAATTCATAAATCAACTTTCTGCATAAAGCTCAGGAACCAAGGAATGCGAAAATTCAAGCAATCATCACCATTCTGCATAAATCTGAAGAACCAAAGAATGTGCTTTGACTGCACCACTCACTTGATGTTGCAGGTTTCTACGGAGAAACAGACGAGGATGCCTTCAAACAGGAAGAGGTCATGCTCCTTATAGAGGACGCCAGCGTGCCCCACATCCGGGATTGGATCATGGAACAAGACCCAGAGAAAAAGGTCAGTCTGTGGCATAGGTCATGACGTCTGCATCTGTTGGTAGGTGTCTAGTAATAGGGCATGGCTTGGGTATTGTTGGTAGTGTCTATGGCATAGGCATGGCTTGATCGGTACTAGCATCATGTTTGGTAGGTGTCTATGGCATAGGGCATGGCTTGTGTATCTGTTGGTAGATGTCTATGGCATAGGGCATGGCTTGGGCATATGTTGGTAGTGTCTTTGGTATAGGACAAGCAGTACAGGTTCTATGGCATAGGGGCATGGCTTGAGTGTCTATGCATGGATGCTTGTAATTGTTATGTCATAGGGCTATGGGCATGGCTTGTGTATCTGTTGGTAGGTGTCTATGGCATAGGCAGGCTTGGACTGTTGGGCATGTATGTTGGCATAGTTGTGCATCTGTTTCTATCTAGGCATCATTATACTGTTGGTAGTCTATGGCATAGGCATGCTTAGTTATCTGTTGGTAGTGTCTATGGCATAGGGCATGGCTTGGGCATATGTTGTAGTATGTCTTTCTGTCCTCAGACAAAACAGTCAGTCTATGGACATAGGGCATGAACGTCATCTGTTGTGTAGGATGTTTTTATAGCGCTTTTACTTGGTAGATCAATGGTTACAATTTGTGTAAATGGGTAGATGTCATGGTAAATGGGAGGGGGTAGCACTGTTGTAATCTATGGCATATAAGGCAATAGCTTTACTGTAAAATTCTAGGCATAGGCATGGCTTGTGCATCACGGAATGCTAGGCACTAGGCATGCGCTGGATCTAATCAACATAGCACTCAAATTCATATGTCTTCGTCCCACACAAACACACGTCAGCTAACATAGCATGTGTAATGAGGTTTAAGTACTGCGGGACAATGAGTTTTCTGTTGGTAGGATGTAGATAGGAGGTGGACTGTGGCGAGGATAGGAGGCAGTGGTAATTCATCAACAGGCATGGCAGTGTATCTGTATGAATGTAATGGCATACATGTGCTTTTATTGTTGGTGACACGGCATATTCTTTTGATCTGTGGAGATGATCATAAGAACGGGAAGTGGACATAGACTTGAAATTTGTCAGACAAAATTACTCTGGAGGCAGACGTTGCACTTGAGTGACTAGTAAGGACATGCTGATTGTATCATGTTATGTTCTATGGAAGCCAGTGGGGTTGTTTAACTGAAGGTGTGCAATGGTATGGGATTGGCGCTTTGACAATTGTAATTCATGGGCAAGAATTTGTGTATCTGTTGAAGTGGTGTTTGAGAGTCTTTGGTACATGTCGATGATAGGGA
>CM060312.1:6360027-6370027 GCA_030674185.1 Monoplex corrugatus | reverse complement strand
AACACAACGACGATGATGGTGAGAACGGCGATGACGACGACGACGAGGAGGACACTATGCTGATGATTATGACGACGAAGACCACGACGACGATAATGGTGATGATGATGATAATGATGATGACGACGAACACAACGACGACGATGGTGACAACGGCGATGACGACGACGAGGAGGACACTATGCTGATGATTATGACGACAAAGACCACCACGACGATAATGGTGACGATGATGATGATGATGATGACGACGACAACAACGACGATGATGTTGACAACGACGACGACGAAATTTACTACGGCAATAGTAGTGATGATAATGTTCGCTACAGTAATGAAAATCTCAGGCCTCCACGACCTTCTCTCTTGGCTATATCCCGTTTCTCTGTAACTGCTTTCGAAATTAGATATCTCTCTCTCTCTCTCTCTCTCTCTCTCTCTCTCTCTCTCTCTCTCTCTCTCTCTCTCTCTCTCTCTCTCTCTCTCTCTCTCGCTCTCTCTGTGTATGTGTGTGTGTGTGAGTGTGTGCTTGTTTTTTTTTGGGGGGGAGGGTGTGTATGTGTGTGCGTGCGTGTGTTTTGTTGTTGCTGTTGTTGTTGTGTGTGTGTGTGTGTGTGTATGTTTACATATATATATATAATATAATATTATATATATATATAATATGTGTGTGTGTGTGTGTGTTTGTGTGTGTGTGTGTGTGTTTGTGTGTGTATTTGTGTGTGTATGTGTATGTGTATGTGTATGTGTGTGGTGTGTGTGTGTGTTGTGTGTGTGTGTGTGTGTGTGTGTGTGTGTGTGTGTGTGTGTGTGTGTGTGTGTGTGTGTGTGTGTGTGGGTGTGCGTGTGTGCGCGCGCGCGTGTGTGTATGTGTCTGTGTGTGTCCTTGCGTGTATGTGTATTTGTGTGTGTTTATGTGTCTGTGTGTATCCATGCATGTGTGTATGTGTGTATGTGTGTGTACTTGTGTGCGTTGTAAGTTTATGTGTCCGTGTGCCTGTATGCCTGTGTGTGTCCATGTATATCTACGTGTCCATGTGCTTGTGTGTCTGTGTGTGTGTCCATGCGTGTGTGTTTATGTCTTCAGATGACGCTGGCAGATCTGTGCCTGTACAACTTCCAGGACACAGTCCACGTAATCAACCCCGAAGCCCTGGAAACCTTCCCCCTTTCACGGAAACTGCGGGCCAACGTGGAAGCCATACCTGCACTGGAGACCTACATAAGAAATAGAGCACCGAGCAAAATCTAATCTGATCACATGAATTGGCCAAAGACAGGGACCATCTTGCAAAGACAACAAGGAGCTTTGTTTAAAATAATCAGAGAAATAGGACAAAGACGGAGAACACATGGCACAGACAACAAAGATCTTTTGTCTAAACTGATCACAGAAACTGGCCAAAGACAGGAAACCACCTTGCCAAGAGAACAAAGATCTTTGTTTAAAATAATCAAAATAAATAGGACAAAGACGGGGAACACATGGCAAAGACAACAAAGATCTTTTGTCTAAACTGATCACAGAAACTGGCCAAAGACAGGAAACCACCTTGCTAAGAGAACAAAGATCTTTGTTTAAAATAATCAAAATAAATAGGACAAAGACGGGGAACACATGGCAAAGACAACAAAGATCTTTGTCTAAAATAATCACAGGAATTGGCCAAAGGCGGGAACCACCTTGCTAAGAGAACAAAGATCTTTGTTTAAAATAATCAAAATAAATAGGACAAAGACGGGGAACACATGGCAAAGACAACAAAGATCTTTGTCTAAAATAATCACAGGAATTGGCCAAAGGCGGGAACCACCTTGCAAAGACAACAAAGACCTTTGTCTTCAATAACCAGAGAAACAGGACAAAGACGGGGAACGCATGGCAAAGACTGCAAAGTTCTTCATTTAAACTAATCAGAGAAATTGGACGAAGACTGAATCACCTTGCAAAGATAAACTTCTTCGTCTAAAATAATCACAGAAACTCGATGAAGATGGGGAAACACATAGCAAAGATAACAAATTTTTTGTCTAAAATAGTCACAGAAATTGGACCAAGATAGGGAAACACATGGCAAAGATAGCAAATTTTTCGTCTAAAATAATCACAGAAATTCGATTAAGATAGGGAAAACATGGCAAAGATAACAAATTTTTCGTCTAAAATAATCACAGAAATTCGACTAAGATAGGGAAACACATGGCAAAGATAGCAAATTTTTCGTCTGAAATAGTCACACAAATTCGACAAAGATGGAGGAACACATGGCAAAGATAGCAAATTTTTCGTCTAAAATAGTCACAGAAATTGAATGAAGATGGGGGAACACATGGCAAAGACTGTCGCAGGAAGTGAACGAAGATGACAGTCACCTTGCAAAGACAAAGAAGATTTCCGTCTCAAATAATCACAGAAATTGGAAGAAGATGGGAACCATGTGGCAAAGAAAACAAAGACCTTTGTAGTCGACAATAGTCACAGGAATTGGCCAAAGGAGAAAGCATCTGTCCTGACCTGATAGAAGAAAAATTAACGTTAAACGTTCAAATCTGTTGATGTTATATGGCAAGTTCATCAATTCATCAGGTTATTGAGATGTGGCACATTCACCCATTCATCACACCACTCAGATGAGAAATTATTAACTGAATTGTATTATACACTTCAAAAACAGCTAACGCTCGCTGCTTTCGTACACACACACACACACACACACACACACACACACACACACACACACACACAAGCACACACACAAAGGCAACACACAAAGGCACACACCACACACAAAGGCACATTCACACACACACACACACACACACACACATATGTAGGCCTACATATGAATCTATATGCAATATGTATGCGTATTTATGCCATTTTGAATTAAACATGTATCCATATTTGACTTATATATTGGTGGTTTACCTGTTGTTTTCTTCAGTCTGTTGGATGATTGGTTGGTTGGTTGGTTGCTTGCTTGCTTGCTTGCTTTTATGTGCATGTTGTCTTTCTGTAGTCTGCTTTTACAGATTCCCTATACCCACCCACCCTGCATTTCAACACTCTTCCAGTGCACAAGGTTTTGCGTAGGCTCAAGGAGTCTGCCAGATAACTGCTGACATATTCAGATGGTGTGCACATGGATTACATGTAAAGGTGAATTTGTATGCATGTTAATTTAAATCGGATCACACCAAACAGAATCCATCGATCTCGACAGACTATGGCACTGCGCGCTGGGGTGCGTTTGAAATAAAAAGTTCTGAATTAGTTCTTCAGTAAACATTTTCAGGTTCAGTTTCTCACGATGATGTATCAGCGCTCACAATGAATTCCATACGCACAAGCCTTAAGCCTGCACATAAACCCATGAGTTGGCCAGGTCCTGGGGTCCTACCTAACCTGTGTTTTACCTAGCCTACATTTTATATCAGTATTGTATAGGTCTATCAGTACACAAGCCCCTGGCCAAGGTATTGTGGAAGATCAGACAAAGCCCCTGGCCAAGGTATTATGGAAGATCACAGACAAAGTCCCTGGTCAAGGTATCATGGAAGATCACAGACAAAACCCCTAACCAAGGTATTGTGGAAGATCAGAGACAAAGCCCCTGGCCAAGGTATTGTGGAAGATCAAACAAAACCCCTGGCCAAGGTATTGTGGAAGATCACAGACAAAGCCCCTGGCCAAGGTATTGTGGAAGATCAGACACAAAGCCCCTGACCAAGGTATTGTGGAAGATCAGAGACAAAGCGCCTAACCAAGGTATTGTGGAAGATCAGACACAAAGCCCTAACCAAGGTATTGTGGAAGATCAGACACAAAGCCACTGACCAAGGTATTATGGAAGATCAGAGACAAAGCCACTGACCAAGGTATTATGGAAGGTCAGAGACAAAGCCCCTAACCAAGGTATTGTGGAAGATCAGACACAAAGCCCCTGGCCAAGGTATTATGGAAGATCAGAGACAAAGCCCCTAACCAAGGTATTGTGGAAGGTCAGAGACAAAGCCCCTAACCAAGGTATTGTGGAAGATCAGAGACAAAGCCCCTGGCCAAGGTATTGTGGAAGATCACAAAGCCCCTGGCCAAGGTATTATGGAAGATCACAAAGCCCCTGGCCAAGGTATTATGGAAGATCACAAAGCCCCTGGCCAAGGTATTATGGAAGATCAGACAAAGCCCCTGGCCTAGGTATTGTGGAAGATAAGACAAAGCCCCTGGCCAAGGTATTGTGGAAGATCAGACAAAGCCCCTGGCCAAGGTATTGTGGAAGATCAAACAAAGCCCCTGGCCGAGGTATTGTGGAAGATCACAAAGCCCCTGGCCAAGGTATTATGGAAGATCAGACAAAGGCCCTGGTCTCGGTATTGCCAAGGTATTGTGGAAGATCAGACAAAGCCCCTGACCAAGGTATTGTGGAAGATCAGAGACAAAGCCCTTGGCCTAGGTATTGTGGAAGATCAGACACAAAGCCCCTAACCAAGGTATTGTGGAAGATCAGACACAAAGCCCCTTGCCTAGGTATTGTGGAAGATCAGACAAAGCCCCTGACCAAGGTATTGTGGAAGATCAGAGACAAAGCCCCTGACCAAGGTATTGTGGAAGATCAAAGCCCCTGGTCAAGGTATTGTGGAAGATCAGACAAAGCCCCTGACCAAGGTATTGTGGAAGATCAGACAAAGCCCCTGGCCAAGGTATTGTGGAAGATCAAAGCCCCTGGCCAAGGTATTGTGGAAGATCAAAGCCCCTGGCCAAGGTATTGTGGAAGATCAAAGCCCCCGGCCAAGGTATTGTGGAAGATCAGACAAAGCCCCTGACCAAGGTATTGTGGAAGATCAGACACAAAGCCCCTGGCCAAGGTATTGTGGAAGATCAGACAAAGCCCCTGGCCAAGGTATTGTGGAAGATCAAAGCCCCTGGCCAAGGTATTGTGGAAGATCAGAGACAAAGCCCCTGGCCAAGGTATTGTGGAAGATCAGAGACAAAGCCCCTGGCCAAGGTATTATGGAAGATCAGACACCCGTTTCCTACACGATATCTCGCTCGTGCGCAAGTGGCAAGACAGCCAGCAGCAAGGACGAGAAAAAAACTGCTATGAAACGAACACGAGGCGTCCAATGTGTAACATTTATTTCACAATATTAGACAGAATCGCCCTCTTTATCCCCGCAAGGAAGTTCCTCTTAATGCTACCTAGCGAATACTAGCCACGCTTGCTGCTAGATGGAGCAAAGAAACTCTCCTACCTAGCATACCTCGCCAACATAGCGTATAAGAAACAGGCTTCAGCTCTTGTCCTTGAAACACTCTCCCTATCCATTCTATATAAACTGTTATGCATAGGACAGGCCTATCTGAGGTCTCCCCTCTCCACACCTCCGATGAAGTTTTTTTTGTTTTTGTTTAACCGTTTGACTCCTGCACCCTGTCCACCAGCATCCTGCATCGTCAACCATAATAGCAAAATCCAAAACAAGTGTGACTGCCCACGTTCAAGCAAACAGGAACCAGAAAAAACACGAAAAAAGAATAAGAACGTGTAGCCTACTTAATACAACAAGACAAGACAGGCGCAAATTTTCGGCCAACTGGCCTTTATCAAGCGGTAGATCACACACACCAGATACAAAAATTAGAAGAGAAAGGCTGAAACTTCCCTGCTGCTCTGTCCAATGTGAGAAAAGGAATCCCAAAATTTGCGCCTGTCTTGTTGTATTCAATACACATTCTTATTCTCTTTTGTGTTTTTTTTTTTTTCTGGTTCATGGTAGCAAAGCAGAAACAATCCTTTGGCTCCTTCACCCTATCCACCAGTTTCCTGCAAGGAATGTATAGATGAGTTCGCTCACGGCGGTGCGCACTGAAGCCAGTTCTCAACCCAGCAGTTGCGCTGAAGAAGTTGGCCGGATCGCCGATGAAAGCTACGCAGTAAGTAGCTTTTTTCACTGAGAGACAGGTTCAGCCAGGTAGCCATAATGTATATAAAGTATATGGTGAGGGAGTCATAGGGAAAGGCAAGAGCCAGTAGGCCTACCGTTTGGCATCAGCAGCGTGGCAGAAATTGCAAGAACAAAGCTGAGAAGAGCAATGAACCACCTCAAGAACTCCATCTCCAGATTTCTGTCAGATTTAATCTTTAGCCCCTCCCCCGAGGATCACTGCAAGGCAGCAATGCTTGTGTGGGTGGCCATTACCTCTAGCCAAGATCATCCGTCCTTTGAAAGATCTCGTTTTAACACCTGTCGGTGTCTCACTCTTCTTTACCTGGCAAGCCAGATGGCGGTACCGTTTCATTATGGGTGGCCTGACCATGAATAGGTAAATAATTACAGTATTTACACGTCGCCAAATCTTTACAATTCAAATCAAAGCGCACTCACGCACCAGACATGTGCATACAATCGACAAAGAATGCCTTACAACTTTTTTTTAAAAGTACGTAAACTAAGGGAAGGAAGTAGTCGTAGAACTCATTGTCGGGAGAAGATGTGGGTTTTCGAACTGGATTTAAAAGCAGAAAGCGTAGGTATTAAGCGAAGGCAGAGCGGAAGTCTATAATTATGTTTGTGTGTGTATGTGTGTTTATGTGTCGTGGATGTGTGTGTGTGCTTCCGTATGTTTGTGTGTGTATATGTGTATGTGTATATGTATGAGTGCGTGCGTGCGTGCGTGCGTGTGTGTGTGTGTGTGTGTGTGTGTGTGTGTGTGCACGTGCGTGCTTGCGTACGAGTTGGTGAGATTTTATGCTCCAGTGTTAACGCCTATCATACGGTCGATCTCACTGGCAAACAGTAGGTGACAGATGTACCTGCTACCAAGAGAGACGGAGGTGTGGTGATGATGGGGGTGTGCAGAGGGTGGAGGGAGGTGGAGAGGGGGGCAGGAAGACAAGTTCTACGTGATCCTTTCCAAACAAAAACTTTATAACACTTTATCACTTTAAAAAAATCAAGACTACCTCTTTAAGATAATAAGACAATGTTATCTACCAACGTGACCAGCAATATAGGCCTACATGAACCATGGTTACTATCAGTAGTGTTTCAAGCCAAGTTGACCCGACTGCTAAAAGCCATATCAGGGCTACAACTATCTAACACACACATGTCTAAACACATCGATGACCCACTTTTAACAACATGTGCAAGAGTGGGGGGGGGAGGGGGGAGGGGGAGGCTTATTCGCTGTCTATCTTAATCATCATCATCAGGTGCCTTGCCACATGGCATTGGCGATCATGGCTTTCCATCTGTTTCTATCTCTTGTTGCCTCAAGCATCTCTTCCACACTCTGTCTTCAGCCACTCTGCAAGTCCGTCCAATATCTTCTCCCTGGTGCTCTCTTTCCCTCCAGCTTTTTATTGTGACCAGGCGCTCCAATTTCCTTTCCTCATAAAATGGCCTATAAACGTTGCTTGTCTTTTCCTAATCTTCCTTATCAATAATGATCTTGTGTCTGCCTCCATCAAGACTGTCTCGTTTGTTTTCTTTGCTGTCCATGGAACTCTCAGCATTCTTCTTAGAAACCACATCTTGGCTGCCTCAATCTTGTTCTGGCTTTGCTTGTTGACTGTCCACGGTCTATCTTAATGCTCCATTCATTCTGGTGGTGCGAGTGTCTCACAGATTGTTTCCCCTCCCATTTCAAGACCTTGCCAGAACATTCGGTTTTGAGCAAATTCAACGACTTTGCTGGATAATTTCTGGAAGATTTGGGTGAAGCATGTATGGAACTGTCTGAATGATAAATCCCACTAGATTGAACTCCATATAAACTCCATCTCCCCCCTGAAATCAGCGCTCGAGGAATTTACAGTTCCCGACAATCAAAAGAAAAATTCACCCCCCCCCCCCCCCACATCCAAGTACACATAAATCAGTTCTGACTCACTTATGAATATTACTTCTTTGTCTGCCCAGCCATGACCGCTGTATATGACAGGTTTTGTATTGCCAGGTGCCTATTCACAAATCACGTTCTGTCAATTCATATCAAAGTTAAAGGGAAACAATCTGTTGCTCTTCCCCACACTAATGACGGGTTGAAATTCTATCTTGTTATTTCCCTTGAACCGTAAGCCTTATTGTCGAATAGTCCCAAAATTCCGAGGTACCGGTAATGAGAACGCCGTGGTGGGAGTGGTCGAGTCAGTGAATGATAAGCGTTACTGTTTGTGGATATACTTTATGTGGTTTTTATTGCAGTTTTACATTTTTTTTTTCTTCCTCTCTAGGTGTATACATCCTGTGGGTCCATCTCTTCCATATAATTATTTCTTAATTAATCACTTATGTTTAACCCTTTGATCCATGTACCCTATACACCAACTGTAAAAACTTAACCCTTTGACTTGGTCCATGTTAACCCTTTGACTCCTGCACCCTGTTCACCAGCAGTCTGCATTGGCAACCATGCTAGCAAAGCAAAAACTTAACCCTTTGATTCCCTGGTGGATAAGGTGAGAGTCAAAGGTTAAACTTTAGCAAATGGTGGATAGGATGTGGGACGGTTCATCCATACAACCTTCATCTGACTGTTCATTCATACAACTTTCATCCTACAACTTTCACCTGTTTCATCGACAGAACTTTCATACGATAATTCAACTTTCATCTGACTGTTTATTCATACAACTTTCATCTGACTGTTTATTCATACAACTTTCATATAATTGTTCATCCATACCATACAACTTTCTTGTGACAATATAACTTTCATCTGACTAAACAACTTTCATTTGATTGTTCATCCATTTCAAGTTCATCTGACCACACAACTTTCATTGAACTGTTCATTCACATAAAGTTCGTCTGACCACACAACTTTCATTGAACTGTTCATTCACATAAAGTTCATCTGACCACACAACTTTCATCTGACCACACAACTTTCATCTGACCACACAACTTTCCCTCGACTGTTCATCCATATAAGTTCATCTCACCACACAACTTTCACTCACTGTTCATCCATATGACGTTCATCTCACACACAACATTTCACTTCACTGTTCATCCCTATAAAGTTCATCTCACCACACAACTTTCACTTCACTGTTCATCCATAAAAGTTCATCTCACCACACAACTTTCACTTCACTGTTCATCCATATGACGTTCATCTCACCACACAACTTTCACTTCACTGTTCATCCATATGACGTTCATCTCACCACAACTTTCCCTCGACTGTTCATCCATATAAAGTTCATCTGACCACACAACTTTCACTTCACTGTTCATCCATATGACGTTCATCTCACCACACAACTTTCCCTCGACTGTTCATCCATATGACGTTCATCTCACCACACAACTTTCACTTCACTGTTCATCCATATGACGTTCATCTCACCACACAACTTTCACTTCACTGTTCATCCATATGACGTTCATCTGACCACACAACTTTCACTTCACTGTTCATCCATACGACGTTCATCTGACCACACAACTTTCACTTCACTGTTCACCATACAATGTTCATCTGACCACACAACTTTCATTTAACTGTTCATAGCAACAAAATGAACTGAAACTGAGACGATGGATCGGAACTCCTTGTCATCTAAAAATAAATGCTCATACATCACATGAATGGCGTTCATAAAAAGCCAACAACGCATCCAACACTCATCAAACACACACCACGCAAAACTGGTAAGAATCTTAATTCTAAAACATTCAGTTAAACAGTCAGCCACACAACTTTCCAAATCTTGTCAGGTTTCATGGACACACACCAACAGCAAGACAAACGGCAAGGAAATTGTCAGGAAAGTGTTCACGCCATCCATGGTGGTGCTGTCCAGAATGACACGCCTTGGTTACCTTTTCTGGAGGCCATGTTTAAGCGCTCCCGCAAGCTGGCAATATAGGCCTCATGGAGTTGGTCTATAAACTTGGCATCGTTCTGTTGAAGAAACCAGACTTGTTATACAATATTTGTATACATTGTGTGGACAATAAAAAAGACAAAAATAACCCCCACCTT
>CM060312.1:6332527-6357527 GCA_030674185.1 Monoplex corrugatus | reverse complement strand
TCACACAGCTGTCAGTCTTCCGTCTATGTCACTCACTCACACACACACACACACACACACACTACTCTCTCACACACACACACACTACTCTCTCACACACACACACACACTCACACTCACACACACTACTCCACACACACACACTCACACACACACACACACACACACACACACACACACACCCACACACACACACACACACTACACACTCACACACACACACACACACACTACACACACACCCACACACACACACACACACACACACTACCCACACACACACACACACACACACACACATCACTCACACACACACACACACACACACACACACACACACACACAACACACACACACCACCACACACACACACAACACACACACACACACACACACTACACACACACACACATCTCACACACACACACACACACACACCTACACACAGTCCACACTGTACAGCAGAAATGTTGCCACACAGTCTACATACTCGGTGTTCAGTCAGTATGCACTGATGGGTGTTTTCATGTTTCCATAAGACAGCCACCAGCATGACTTACAAGATCTTTAACCAACATATTTGATATTCTCCATACTTATACACACGATGGAGATATAGGCACTGGCAGGCCTGTACACATGTAGACCTGGGACCATGGAAAAAAATCTCAACTCTATGCAACAAGATGGAGGTGTCTAAGTGGATCAAACCCAGGACTTTCTGACTGGATGTCCAATATATACAAATCTCCACTCTATGCACAAGATGGAGGTGTCCAAGTGGATCAAACCCAGGACTTTCTGACTGGATCAAAATCTCCACAGGACCTTCTGACTGGATGTCCAATCTATACACAGCCTGATTTAAGTCGCACATTTTTTTTGTTTTAGAGCAAAATAATCGCTTTGTGAAAATCTACAGCATAATAGTAGTAATGTCACTTCCAACCACCACAGATGTCACAATTTTCAACCTATGACATTCAATTATACATTCAAAATGATAAGAAATGTCTGTAGATATTAGAATATGTATGTCTCAAAACACACAAGTATCGAATTAACACTGACTGTGTGCTGATAGGTCAGGTATTGGTTTAACCCTCGCTGACCTTCCCGCATCCTGTCACACTGAAAAGCACCCTTGCTCCCTCTCAACCTATACTTGGAAAGCAAAAACTTAACCCTTTGGCTCCCTCACCCTATCCACCAGCCCTCCTGCAAGGCAAAGCTGGTACAGGATGTGAGGGTGAGGGAGTCAAAGAGTTAACTTTTTGTAGTGGGTGGATAGAGTGTGGGAGTAAAAAGGGTCAATCTGAATGAAAGAGCCTGTCAGTTATATAAATAAAAAAATTTAAAAAACAGAATACAAAAAACTGAACATGAACGTGGGAGGGGTGGAGCAGAGAGAAAACAATATGAAAACAAGTGACAGAGTGAAACTGAATGGCATACTCATGCATACACACACACATTTACTGACAAACACAGTAACCAACATTGTACATTTCAACAGGAGATTCTTACCACCGCGGCTGGATGATTTTGTGGTTGACAGCATCTGTTGTAGAGGTGTGGTAAACTCATTATGACCCAAAGATTGAAATTATCACACCGCACGCACGCACGCACGCACGCACGCACGACACAACACACACACACACCGCGCGACCGTCTAAAGCACATATGTGACGACGTAAGAAATAACGAACGAACACACACACGCGCGCGCGCGCACACACACACACTATCAACCAAAGCAACAAAAACAGTATCCATACACAAAATGTTAAATCCACACAAACAATACACGGTACCCTCACCAGAGTGCAGACTTTCATTAAAAGCTGTCCGAGAAGAACCCTCCACTTTCACCGGCCAGACAAGATCAGCAACACTGACCTGTGGAAAAAGACACACCACTGTCAACTGAAAGCTACACTGGCGTTTGTTCAAGAGGGATTTATCGTGCTTGGAAAATTCCATAAGCAATACATCCAAATCTGCCTGCCATTCCCTGGCAGACTCCCTCACCTCTCCCTCACTGGGATGGGCAGTAGGAGCCACTCCTCAACGTCACTAATCTTCTCCAGGTCACACAACAGAGACATCCGTGGGCGACTCCTAGATCCCCAGACAACAGACTTCACTGATATTTTTTAAATAGGAGATGGGTGGCCGCCCTATCTTCTCCTCACCTCAGCTTTCCCCTGCAGGACCGCTGATTTCAAATCTGTTTTGGTGTTTCTGATCACATGGCTACATATTTCAGCCTGAGCCTACGCAAAACACTGCACTGGCAAGGTCTTGAACTGAGAGGAGAAAGCAGGAGGGGGGAGGGAAGCTGGTCTGGCAGGTGGGAGTGAAAGGGTTAAGTTTTGTAGTTGTAGACGACTGCAAGAGAGAAGGTTAAGGTGATGTGCTTTCCTCTGGGATAGCAACCTCCATTTCATGTGAAAAATTCAACAACAAAAAAATAATAAACCCTTCCCATTCAATCCCAATGAAGTTACATTTCCAGACACATTCTACACAGTGAAATAATCATTCTGAAAACAGACCAAAGTCAATGACACTTCATGCTAAGTCACAGAGCCAGACTGGGTGAGCCTGTCCATGGTAAGGAGTCTCCCACCTCATCCCTCCATCAACAGCCACATGAACCACTGACACCAAACACCCTGATGTGAACATGCCTCAGGCACAGTAACACCAAACACCCTGATGTCAACATGCCTCAGGCACAGTAACACAAACACCCTGAGTCAACATGCCTCAGGCACAGTAACACCAAACACCTGACGTCAACATGCTCAGGCACAGTAACACCAAACACCTGATGTGAACATGCCTCAGGCACAGTAACACTAAACACCCTGATGTGAACATGCCTCAGGCACAGTAACACCAAACACCCTGATGTGAACATGCCTCAGGCACAGTAACACCAAACACCCTGATGTCAACATGCCTCAGGCACAGTAACACCAAACACCTGATGTGAACATGCCTCAGGCACAGTAACACCAAACACCCTGACGTGAACATGCCTCAGGCACAGTAACACCAAACACCCTGATGTGAACATGCCTCAGGCACAGTAACACCAAACACCCTGATGTCAACATGCCTCAGGCACAGTAACACCAAACACCCTGATGTAACATGCCTCAGGCACAGTAACACCAAACATCCTGATGTGAACATGCCTCAGGCACAGTAACACCAAACACCCTGAGTGAACATGCCTCAGGCACAGTAACAACAAACACCCTGATGTGAACATGCCTCAGGCACAGTAACACCAAACACCCTGATGTGAACATGCCTCAGGCACAGTAACACCAAACACCCTGATGTCAACATGCCTCAGGCACAGTAACAGCAGACAAAATCGAACTGAGGTCACATGAATCTGGACGTGAAAGGCCACAGAACTTGCCACAATTCACACGCTTTGACCGTCACGGACAGGAACAATGTACGAGTCCGACTCAGTTCTGAATCTGTTGGTTACAGAATTTGACCTCTCTGGTACGACGTTACGTTATGGATTTGACTTGGTATGATGTTATGGAGTTCTGACTCTGGTATGTTACGGAGTTCCAACTCTGATATGATGTTACGGAATTCCAACTCTGATATGATGTTATGGAGTTCTGACTCCGGTACGTTGTTATGGAGTTCTGACTGGGTTTTTTGGTTTTTTTTTGCTTTTTGTTTTTGTTTTGTTCTGTTTTTGTTGTTCTTTATTTTGGTTTGTTGTTGTTGGTTTTTTATTTACTTTTTTTAGTTTTTTGTTTTGCAGCTGCATGTCAAGGCAGTATCCTATGCTTTCTACCATAATATACAAAAATTTATCCAGGCCTAAAGATACAGACAACTTTATTACTGTCCGAGACATCTGAGAGAAAACATCAATGACACACTCGCAAAATGAGTGAGGCTCAACTTGTGGTCCCAGTCTTTCCATTTTATCAAATTTGCATAATAATTTTTTCATTTGAAAAATGTAAAGTGTCGATATCACGAATTAAAGGAACATAGAAAACAACGACATAAAAAGGGAAACCAAAAATAAAGTCCTGTGGTCCCATGAACATGAGGTGACTTTAAGTTAATCTGCAATAGTGAAATAACACCTAGCAACTCCAACCCCCCAGGAGTGAAAGCTGCTTATAGCCCATCTGCCTACTAGAGCCATATCAGGGCTAACACCTTGGACAGGCTGGCTGCAAACTGTAATGTCAAACACACACAAAAATGACAGAAAATACAAGGATGATATCACAGTAAGACAGACTGCACTGCATTTCGTAGTGATGACAATATGTTGGGTCAGCTCATGATACTTACTAATAAACAGCTTTGTCTGCAATTTCAAAACAACTCGCCCCTGGTGGTCAAGTTTTCCAGATGCAGGTTACCGGAAAACCTGTCACACATGATCTAGCCAGTTCATTTTGCTATGCACAGAAAAGACCCAATCACAGTGACCAGTCCCACGTTTACCTTTCTATATGGCACTTTCTGTGACACTTCAACTGGCACAGTTCAATTAACATCAGGAAGAGAGTTCTTGAATGTTATTTAGAACCAATAATGTTATATGGTTGTGAGCGCGTGGACAGTCAACAAGCAAAGCCAGAACAAGATTGAGGCAGCCGAGCTATGGTTTTAAGAAGAATGTTGAGAGTTCCATGGACAGCAAAGAAAACAAACGAGACAGTCTTGATGGCGGCAGACACAAGAAGATCATTGATAAGGAAGATTAGGAAAAGACAGGCAACATTTATGGGCCATTATATGAGGAAAGGGGAATTACAGCACCTGGTCACAACAGGAAGGAGGGAGGGAAAGAGAGCACCAGGTATACCCAAGGAAAAAATATTGGACAAACTTGCAGAGTGGCTGAGGACAAGGAAGGCGGAAGATGTGCTTGCGGCAACAAGGGATAGATGCATATGGAGGACCATGTGGTGATGATGATGATGACAGTTCAACCAAGACATCCTACAGCCAACACTCCAAATGTGACAAAACACTGAGGCTAAGAAACATGCTCCTGTTCATCATTAATCTGTTAAAGGACCTGAGGCACTGATTGTCATGGTGAAGGCACTGGTAAATGTCGTCCCATAAGCCTTAGGTCTAAGGGAGTGAGATGGTGGAGACCTCAACTTTTTTCCAAAGCCAGCTTTATGACAGCTGCATCTCCTTTACCTTGGTGCTTTACCTTCCCTAACTTTGAGGAAACTCAGGTTACTGTTACCATTATTTTTGTTTAAAGCCAGCCGACTGTGACAGCCATATCAAGGCTATAACCATTTCAAAACATACACAACGTTTCAACAAGAAAAAAAAGGCCGCCGAGCTGATCACAGCGGCTCGGCACGGTTCGTCACTTTCTACTTTCCGTTCTTCCCCATTTAACTATATTCAACCGCATAACAGCAGATAATGACAGTCGGATACTTCCTCTTCCTTTTCAGCCGTTTTTCAATGTGTTTTTTTTTTTGTGTGTGTGCGTGTGTGTGTGTGTGTGTGTGTGTGTGTGTGTGTGTGTGTGTGTGTGTATGTGCGCCTAGTTTGTTGATATGTTTTCAGTTTCGTAAGTTGAGTTGCCATGGCATCAGGCAGTCGGCATCCTGTTAGGCTCACTGGTGCTCAGGCTGTCGCACATTTTCAGAAATTTTTGACAAAAGTGATGATGAAATAGCTGCCAGTGACAGTGATGATAGCTTTGTTGAGAGTGCATCAAGTGGCGAGTCAGAAGAAGCGAGTGTTGATGATCGTGAAGGGCCATCTTGTTCTGCAAAGAGACCACGCCTCTCCCATTCTGTTTCTTTTACATCATAATGAAAATTATCATCATGTTATTACATGTATGTTGTTTAGAATTTAATTCTGCACAACCCAATACCAACATTTTTTGTTCTATGTTGAACACAAACATATCTACAAGTGTTTTACTGACCTTACCCCCTGTTCCAAAATAGGTCGCAGATGAACCCTGCGTCCAGTCTGAAAACCCTTAACATACTGAAAGAGCTAAAGAGATGCCCCTGGTGTTGACCAATTTAGTGCAATGGGGATTTTTAAAATTTACCTGAATAAAAATTTAAGCATAATTAAGGACACTAAAACATGTATAAAAACAGGCCTATATTACCTAAAATTACTTCCGCATATCTCATTTCCCTACAGCCAAAAATGCACTTAATACATGCACCCAATTATCAATCCTAAGAGAAAGTATGTAAGACTTTATTGAACACATATAGGTGAATAGACCAGCAAGGCAGAAAATGATAGGAAGAAATGACAGAAAGCAAAGGAGGAAGAAAGAAACAAAGACAGTGACAGAAAAGAGGAAATTTCTACACAAGGTGGGGATACTATTTGTACTTAAAGCGACCCTGGCGTTCCCACGGGGGTAAGAAACTGGGTAGACTGGGGGCCACATACATGTATAAAGTTCTGTGCGGGCAGCATTGGACTGCAAGTGTTCTGCCTTTGCACCAACCAAACCTTGTTCATGGTATGTACACAAAAAATGTGCTGGTCAAAAAAAACACATAATTTTGAAATCATGATCAAGCGTTTTTTTCAAAAACATGTGAACTTTTTTTCAATGAGTAAAAATCAACGTACCTTTTGTTTATATGCTACTGCAGATGGCCTCTCAAAGTAGTTAGGAGTGAGCAGTTCCAGTTTTTTCTTCGCGATCTGTTCAGTTTCAATTGACGGGTATATCAAATCAGGAGTACTCCTATGCATGCTCAGCGACTTAAACTGGAAAAAACGTAAACATTCCATCACTTTTGAAATTTATGTATACAGAGCAACGTAGACACAGACAGAAGAACAAAAACACTAACATTTTCCAACCTAGGCAAAACTTTAAACATCTAGAAGCTTACTCCAATTCCCATTTCACATGTGTTGATAATTAATATTCGTTTGTCTGACAAAATCTATGTTCTCAACAAAGGCAGCTCCATCAAACAAAATCAGTATTGCTCTTGTCCTGTAAATAATTTCAACACACTGTGGAAAAATTCCAGAATAATTCCTTACAACTTATGTCATTCACTGTTGACTTCCTAGTATACTCCTAACAGAGTGCCCATTGCGGATGCCGGAGGCTCTTTCAGCATAAATAGTATTCGCACCTTCTGGAGATTCTGTGCTAGAAATTTCCTCTTTTCTGTCACTGTTTCTGTCATTTCTTCCTATCATTTTCTGCCTTGCTGGTCCATTCACCTGTATGTGTTCGATAAAGTCTTACATACTCTCTCTTAGGATTGACAATTGGGTACATGTATTAAGTGTATTTTTGGCTCTAGGAAAATGATACGTTGAACGCAATTTTAGGTAATCACGGCCTGTTTTTATGTATCTTTTAGTTTCCTTATTTATGTTTATATTTCGACTTAAGTTTGTTTTTCAAATCCCCTGTGCGATGTGCTGGACAGAGTGGTCGACGCCCGGGGCATCTCCATGGATTGTGTGCGCGAAAGCATCGATATGTGTACTTGATTTTCCTTTCCTTTCTTCCTGTTGGAAGTATTCTGATATGGCTCTACGCAGTCTGCTGGGCTTTAAACAAAAATAACAAAATATAAATAACTTATGATGATAGAGAATCTGAATCCAAATCCCAAACAACATTGTCCACCCATGTTTAGCAAATAGGAACAAGAAAACAAAGAAAAACAAAGAAAAACAAAATCAGAATGCACATTTAACTCTTTGACAACGGGCTACTTCGATCAAAGTAACAGCTGAGCTCTCACTGAGGACGGGCTGCTTCATCATAGTAACAGCTGGTCAGGGTATATAACTCCCTCTACTTTTATTATGCTTATGATTTAATAGTTGGCAGCTGCTTCCCTTGTGGAGGGAACTTCCTTTGAATGCCTCAGCTACGTTTTGCCGGTTTCTTTGTCTAAAATCGATGGATAAGTTCACTTGCACCCGGTTCTCAGTGATTTCACTGTGGCAGCCCTAGGCCAGCAGGAGAGCTCAGCTGTGGCAAGTGCAGTCACAATAGAGTTAATATGACAAGACAGGCACAAATGTCCAGCCAAGCGGTCTTTACTAAGTCTACACAAAATCAATTAAATTCAAATACACAGGGTCAAGGGGAAAGACAGCAAGACTTCCCAAAACATCTGGGAAATTTTACTGTTTTTCCAAATCAGGAAAGTTTTGCCATTCCCCCCCCCCCTCCCCCCCCCCTTGAATTTGTGTATTTGTTCTTTTCTGTCTGTTGTGTACATTTCACAAAGGCCAGTTGGCCGAAAATTGGTGCCTGTCTTGTCTTGCTGTATTAAATATGCATTTTGATTTCACTTTTGTGTTTTCTAGTTCCAATTTCAAATTCATGGATATCCATTATTTTTCAACCCAAGCCTCGTTTGCCGATTTCTGAGTCGTCCAGTCTACTTGTGAAATGTGTTTAGCAATCTTCACCATATTTGTCGACATCCCTTTACAAGTTTTCCAGCCTAAACGTGAAATGTGTTTCACAATCTTTCGTTGGATTCTTGCACTGAAAATGTCACAACATCAGACATATATATGGTGAAGGCAGTAGGCAATCTCAGGCAGGACTGGTGTTTGGCCTCAACAGCAGTGTTCTGAGAGATTGAAGTATACCCACCAACAATTCATACTCATATTCAGATTCATAGTCATTTTCATATTCATGTCATTTTGTCACAATGGATTTATTGTCTGAAACTCAGGCTGCTTCCCCTGTTGAGAGTGCATCACTGCGGTGCACTGTTGTTGTTGTTGTTGTTGTGTTTGTTGTTGTTGTTGTTGTCGTTTTTATCAAGACTTCAGAATGGCAAGAAGGCTAATTGGCCTTCAAGAGGAGGGACCTAAGAAATAAAGCTCTCTCTCCAAAGTTTTCTTACCAGGACAGCCCTGCTCTTCACAATTTTCAAAAGCTGTGGGATCTTTAGTGTGCGCAGGCCAGAATGTACACTGGTCTGATTTGGTCTTTTGTCACCTTCCAATGAACTAGGATGCTCAGTTTGATTTTCCAGTCAAACTGAGGAGGAAGAGTCGAGGCCTCTATGGGACACGAACCCTGGAACCTCGAGTTTAGTTACTTGCACATGAAGTCTGAACCACTCTGCCACTCTTTTCCTTAGCATATAGAATATTATATAATATTCAATATCGTTATTTGCAAAATCCATAGACTGCTAACAGTGAAAGTGCAAGCTTAGCGTTCTACCTCACAGAACCTTTTCCAGGAGCCCTGTGTGTTGATTGATTAATCAAAATAATTTCCAGTAATCATATATGAAGATCATTTTCTATCTTGCCACTGAAAACAAGGAATCTTCTACTTTCAAGGCCACACCAAGCAATTTCGACACTGACAATTACAAAATTCCTCGTTGATTTTCTGGAACATTGCATACTTACTTGAGTTTGTGCTGACTGTGTATGGGGATCTCCTATGGATCCGGATGCAACAGTTAATCCAAGTAAATCTTCACTCAGGTTCCCTTCAGTTGTCTCCTTTTGCTGCTCTTCCTGTTCTTTATGCCTGAAGAGGGCGGGCTGCCGCTGCCGCTGCTCAACTTCTTCCACTGTCATGCCCCCTGAAGCCAACAGGCTGTATGGATTGGTTAATTTGGAATGCGCTGCTGTCGCCATTTCCTGTAGGCTGTGGGGCCAAGACAAAGCACAAAAATGGAGGTGAATAAACACACAATGAATGAAAATAATACCTAACGATTTTAAAAAATTAACATAAGAATGCATAGATGAGAGATGAATTGATAAATAAACAGACAAATGAGTTTAATACTAAACTGCTGAAGAAAAAGAATTAACATAAGAAAAACGCATAAATGGAGATGAATAGATAAATAAATGAAAGAACACCTAACTACTTAAAAAAAAGATCTACATAAGAAGAATGCCTAAATGGAGATGTACAGATAAATAAATGAATGAAAACAATGCCAAAGCCTAAATGAAGATGAACAGATAAATAAACAAATAAATGAAAACAATGCCAAAGCCTAAATGGAGATGAACAGATAAATAAACAAATAAATGAAAACAATGCCAAAGCCTAAATGAAGATGAACAGATAAATAAACAAATGAACAAACATAATACCAAAGCGCTAAAGAAACAAGACTTGCATAAGAAGATATGTGAAAATGGAGCAGATTTTAAGGCCGAACAAAATCCTATCTTAACTCTTTTCCCACCATGGTCGCAATCAAGCGACTTCCCGTATGACCGCCATGGTCGCATTTGTGCGACTTGGTGGGGTCATGCTAATATGCTCTCTATAATTTTCCATTGCTTTTATTCTTTCTCCCCATTTATAGCCGTGTGCGTGTGGTGTGTGTGCGTGAGTGCGTGTGTGTGCGTGCGTGCGTGCGTGTGTGTGCATGCGTGCGTGTGTGTCTGTTTCAGCACTTAGATTTGATTTTATCAAGATTTTGCGCTATATAAATATTGTAATTATTAATTATTAATTATTATTATTATAAACGATAACTTTTCACGTGGGTACAAAGCTTCTGTCAGCTCCACTGGTGAATGCAGGCGACTGTGCTATTTTTACCCAGTGACCTAGTTTTTCAGCATTAAGGCCGAAGTGTAGCTTTGTTAACTGTCGGAATTAACGTAACGTTTTCTCCGAAGCGTTTTCTCCAAAATGGCTGCAAATCGACACACATTGTCTACCACTCCGAGTAGAATAAGCAGACAGCTGACTTTGTGTGTAGATCTTCCATTGCTTTTCCTCATTTGTTATAATGATATCTGGTGCACAACTCACGAAATAAGGTCAGTAGTACAACTAATAAACCGTATGGAAAAATTTTTTTCTTGTTTTTCTTTACAATAAGATTATCTGTGGAATAATCAATCAAGCACATAAACATAAGCAAGCATTCATATATAAATACAACATCTGCCCTTTACATAGCAAAAAAAAAAGTAAGTGAAAATCTTTAAGTCTTTGAGATATAAGTTTTAAAAATGCATACTGCGCTGCAAAATTGGCTGCCCAAAATATACTTGGCGCTGAGGAGTGCCGTTTCTGGGTAAATTTGGCGGTGAAAGAGTTAATCACAGTTTGGACTGAGATTACTTCTCTTCACTAGACCCTAAAGTAGTGGTCCACATACTTGTCTTTTAAACGAGGGAATATTCTCAGGTCCCAAGAGCAGTACGCACTCAACACAGATAAAATAACTCCAAAGAAATGAGCTGTCCCTAGCAAAACTGTCAAAAAATCTTTTTTATTTTTTTTTATTTTAACCCTTGGATGTTCATGCTTTTGGTTACTGTGAATGCTGAGAAAGTGTTCAATCAGCTGACAAATTACATCCACTAATGTTTTTTCACTTTTAAGTGATACTGACAGAAGAATGCACCCGTACTCATATGTGTACGTACGTATGTGATTGTGGTTTGTGCATGCATGCATGCGTGTGTATGTGTGTATGTGTGCACATGCATATGTGTGTATGTGTGTGTAGGATGTGTATGCATGCATGTGTGTGTGTGTGCCTGCGTGCGGGCATGCATGTATAGTGTGTGTGTGAACATGTGTGTATGCATGTGTGCACATATGTGTGTGTGTGCATGGAAGTGTGCTGTATGCGTAAATGCATGCTTTCTGTAATTAGCTTTATACTGTTTCGTCTTGTTCTGTCATCTTTTGCTTAAATGACAGATTTTTTTTTGAATTATTATGATTACATATGTTCCACAGTAAAAATGCTCTGGACCTCGCTTCCAAGGATATTGTACTATATAAGTCTTCATTATCAATTACACTTAAAAACACACAAAGTAGTGTACCTTAGATTTTTACATGCAAACTGTAAAATAATTGTGAGAGAAAATCGTCAAGCCATACGGTCATTTTACAAATTAACTAAAAAGAGCATGGGGAGCTTAACTAATTCATAACCCAACTGTTAGGCCAGATATAGAGAGCACCAAGGAACAGATTTGCCTTCTGGAAGACATGCGTGGTACCAAAGAACAGATATGCCCATTGGCTGGCAGACAGACACATCACCTCACCCCACATCACTCTCTCCCTCGCCGGGATCAGCGGAAGAAGCCATGCTTGACATCACAAGTCTTCTTCAGTCACACGATTGAGACATCTGTGGGCAACCTTCTGGATCCCCAGACCACAGACATCAGCGATGTTGTTGAAATAGGAGGTGTGTGGTCGTCCTTTTCTTTTGCTCCCTCAACCTTTCCCCTGCAGGACCGTTGATATCAGATCTGTTTTGGTGTTTCTGATTGCATGGCCTACATATTTCAGCTTTCTATTGTTGATTCTTGTCAGCAGTTGGTGCTTGACATTCAGTTCCTTCAACATGTTATTGTTTGTTCTTCTGTCTGTCCATTCGACTCTGCAAAGTCGTTGTAGAGCCACATTTCTGCTGTATTGATTTTATTTTCTTCGTCTTTTCTTAGTGTCCAGGCTTAGCAACCATACATTAAAACAGGCCGAATCAAAGTTTTCAGGATTCTTAGTTTTAAATCTTTGGGAAGCCCTCTGTCTTTCCACACATTGTTTAACTGGACCATTTTTTTGTCTTGCCATGCCAATTCTTGTTTGCACATTTTTGGTGCAGGAGCCATCATTTGCTTTTACAGATCCTAGATACTTGAAATGTTCGACATTTTCTAAGTCGATCTTATTTATTTGAATGTCAGGATGTCCTGGCCTTCCTTTCTCACTATGTGCATGACTTTTGGGGTTTTTTTAGCATTCAGTTTCAATTCTGCCCTGCAACCTGCTGCATCCACTCGATAGAGAATTCTCTTCATGCTTGTGATGCTATCTGCTGTTTATGCAGTGTCGTCTGTGATGTTTCTTCCTCCAATCTTTATTCCAACTCTTCTAAATCTGCCTCTCTAATGACCTGCTCTGCATAAAAGTTAAAAAGATGAGGTGAAAGGATGCAGCTCTGCCTGACTCCTTTTTTAATGCCAAAATATTTGCAGTGTGCATCATTCCATCTGAAGGTCACTTTTTGGTCTTGGTGTAATGCTGCTATAAGTGACACCAAGTGTTTGGGGAAGCCCATCTTAGCTATTGGTTAAACAGTTGATGGTGTATGACACTATCAAAGGCCTTGCTGTAATCGATAAAGGTAATGAAAGCTTCTTGTTCGCTGTTCCTCACTTTTTCTATCAAAATCTGTAAGACAAATAACATGTCTGTAATGCCCTTGCTGGGTCTGCAATCAGCCTGACAGAGAGACACATGGTACCAAGGAAAAGATATGTCCACAAATAGACAGACATGGAACCAAGGAAAAGACAGGCCCATTGGTAGACAGACACATGGTACCAAGGAAAAGATATGTCCACAAATAGACAGACATGGAACCAGGAAAAGACAGGCCCATTGGTAGACAGATATGATACCAAGGAAAAGATTCACCCTTGGCAGACACACATGGTACCAAGGAAAATATATGCCCTTAGCAGGCAGATAGGGTACCAAGGAAAATATATGCCCTTAGCAGGCAGATAGGGTACCAAGTAAAATATATGCCCTTAGCAGGCAGATAGGGTACCAAGGAAAATATATGCCCTTAGCAGGCAGATAGGGTACCAAGGAAAATATATGCCCTTAGCAGGCAGATAGGGTACCAAGTAAAATATATGCCCTTAGCAGGCAGATAGGGTACCAAGGAAAATATATGCCCTTAGCAGGCAGATACGGTACCAAGGAAAATATATGCCCTTAGCAGGCAGATACGGTACCAAGTAAAATATATGCCCTTAGCAGGCAGATAGGGTACCAAGGAAAATATATGCCCTTAGCAGGCAGATACGGTACCAAGGAAAGTATATGCCCTTAGCACTAGCAGGCAGATACGGTACCAAGTAAAATATATGCCCTTAGCAGGCAGATACGGTACCAAGGAAAATATATGCCCTTAGCAGGCAGATACGGTACCAAGGAAAGTATATGCCCTTAGCACTAGCAGGCAGATACGGTACCAAGTAAAATATATGCCCTTAGCAGGCAGATACGGTACCAAGGAAAATATATGCCCTTAGCAGGCAGATACGGTACCAAGGAAAGTATATGCCCTTAGCACTAGCAGGCAGATACGGTACCAAGTAAAATATATGCCCTTAAGTAGATACGGTACCAAGTAAAATATATGCCCTTAAGTAGATACGGTACCAAGTAAAATATATGCCGTTAAGTAGATATGGTACCAAGTAAAATATATGCCCTTAAGTAGATACGGTATCAAGGAAAAGATCTGCCCCATCATCATCATGGGCGCTTCCACATGGCGCTGGCGATCATGGTCCTCCATATGCATCTATCCCTTGCTGCCGCAAGCACATCTCCCACCCTCTCTGTCCTCAGCCACTCTGCAAGTCCGTCCAATATTTTTTCCCTGGGTGTACCTGGTGTTCTCTTTCCCTCCACCTTTCCCGTTATGACCAGGTGCTCTAACTCCCCTTTTCTCATAAAATGGCCTATAAATATTGCCTGTCTTTTCCTAATCTTCCTTATAAATGATCTTCTTGTGTCTGCCTCCATCAAGACTGTCTTGTTTGTTTTCTTTGCTGTCCATGGCGCTCTCCACATTCTTCTTAGACACCACAGCTCGGCTGCCTCAATCTTGTTCTGGCTTTGCTTGTTGACTGTCCACACCTCATGACCGTATCGGTTCTATATAACCTTCAAGAACTCTCTTCCTGATGTTCACTGATAGGCATTTGTGGGTAAGAATGCTTTTCATCTTCTTGAATGCTGTTTTGGCTTGGCCAATTCTGCTGGCTATTTCCGATGTGCATCTGCCGTTTGGTGAGATGACATTCCCAGATATTTAAACTTGTCAACCTGTCTCAAGGTTGTGCTGTTTGCTATTATTTTGCATGAGGGGATTTCATGTTTTTTACTGACCATTTCTTGCTGTTTATCTCCAACCCCATGCCTTTGCTTTCTATTTCTATCATATTCACAAGGTTTTGTAGATATGCCCATAAGTAGACAGATATGGTACCACAGAAAAAATATGCCCATAGGTAGACACACACACACACGGAACCAAGGAAAAGATCCATCCATTGACAGACAGACATGCAAGCATACAGCACACACATTACAAAGCATATAAAAACACAGTCAGCACACACACGCACACACACACAGAGGTGCAAGTATGCATGCATGCATGTGCGCGCGCGCGCCACACACACACACACACACACACACCACGTACACAAACACACACACTAACATACACACACACACACCACACACAAAACACACACACGCACAAACACACACACGCACACACAAACATACACACACACCACACACTCACAACCACATACACATACACACACACAGACATATACACACACACAACATACACACACACACACACACACACACACACACACACACACACACACACACACACACACACCTGTGTATGGGTTGAAAGGCATATCAGGGGAAGCAATGATCATGTCGTCTCTCCCGATGATTTCTGCCTGTCTCAGCTGTTCGGCCTGCATCTTAGCATTCTGCAGCAGTAGATCTAGTTCAGAATTTTCTTCTGACTTGTCCCTGCCACCTGAAACCATTTTTCCTGAAATCATTGTTTTTGTTGAATTAACCCTCTTACTCCCTCCCGCCTCCAATCCACCAACTGCAAAAGCTAACCTTTTGACTCCTCCACCAGCTTCCTGCAGGGTTAATTAAGTTTATGCTTTTCAATTATTATTGACAATGCAGGACGGTGGTGGACAGGGTGCAGGATTCAAAGGGTTAAAGTGATGCTCAGTAGATACAGCACACACCTTGTAACTGTTCTTTCTGTTTAAAGCCCAGCCAACTGCGTGGAGCCATGTTAGGGCTATAACCAGTTCAATACACACACTATACTTCAACAGGAAAAAAAGGGGAAAAAAGTACAAATATCAATGCATTCACGCACATAATCTAAGGACTTAAAAACATACTTGAGTAAACATTTAGATATGAATAAGGACACTAAAACTATAAATACGGGCCTTAATTATCTAACATTGCTTCTGCATATCTCATTTCCCAAAAGCCAAGAATACACTTGATACATGTACCAATTATCAATCCTAAGACTTTACCAAACACATACAGGTGAATGGACCAGCAAGGCAGAAAATGATAAGAAGAAATGACAAAACGCAAAGGAACAAGGCAGAAACAAAAGAGAATGACGGAAAATAGGAAATTTCTAGCACAGAATTTCTCGAAGGTGGGAACGTTATTTACACTGAAAACGCCCCCGGCATCCCCACAGAGGTAGCACACACCTGGTGTAAGTAAGAAAAGCCAGAGGGCCTGGGTTGGACAGCGTTTTTCCTTCCCTCTTCACTAAACTTTTGAATGCTGGTCGCCATGCTAGTATTTCAAATGAGATGAAAGAAACCTGGTCCTATATACAGCACGCGCTTAGCACACTGAAAAGAAATGAAAAGAAAACACAGCAACAGAGAGGCTGTCCCTGGCAAACCCCCCCCCCCCCCACTCCTCCCTCCTTTGTACAAGTAAACATAAATATAAACCAGAAAAAAACACACACACACAAAATAAGAACGCATATTTAATACAACAAGACAAGACAGGCACAAATTTTCGGCCAACTGGCCTTTGTCAAGCGTAAGATCACAAACAAACAAACACCAGGTACATTTTAGTCATATTCCTTTTCTCATACTGGAAGGAGCAGCAGGGAAGTTTCAGTCTTTTTCTCCTAATTTTTGTACCTGGTGTTTGTTTGTGATCTTACACTTGACAAAGGCCAGTTGGCTGAAAATTTGCACCTGTCTTGTCTTCTTGTATCAGATATACATTCTTATTCTTTTTTCGTTTTTTTTTTTTTTTTTTTTTTTTTTGGGGGGGGGGGGGTCCTGTTTGCTTGAACATGGGCAGTCACACTTGTTTTGGAAACATACATGTACACATGTGCAGAAGAAAAAAAAAGGACAGGAAAAAGAAAAGGTGGTGCCATAATCATGATGGCGATAATGCTCTCCCAGGGAGAGGACCACCTGCATTTGACAAGGAAAAATTCTCTTACAACCCAACCCAACCCAACCAACAAAACATGAAAAAATAAAACAGTGCAAAAATCCAGAGCAATCAATACAAAGTAAAGATTTGAACATCTGTTCTTTTTTTTTGTGTGTGTGTGTTGTTGTGTGTGTGTGTGTGTGTGTTGTGTGTGTTGTTGTTGTGTGTGTGGTGTGTGTGTGCGCGTGCGTGCATGTGCGTGTGCGTGTACATGTGCATGCGTGCGTGCGCGCGCGCGCTCTTTAGTTCATGTTTTGTTTTGTTGTTTTGTTTGTTCAGAATACGAACAACATTTATTTAATACAGCCCAAACCCCCTTACTGACGGGGTAATATATATGAAATACATATTTTGGTACATTCTATAAGCCACACAAGGCATCCTCCATAGAAAAACATCCATAATATTCATGCTGTTTAAACGTTATGATGTTACAGTTCTCAGTATCTTTTATGCTGCACAAATATACAATACTGAAATGAAACAAAACAGTCTCGTTACATGCTGATGAAAGTAAATTAAATCTAAAGCTACATGGATTCCAGTGTAATTTCATTCACATATTTTACTACACAAGATAAAATACTAAATGTACTTCATTTTGTAGATAAAAAAAATGACTTCTGAATTCATTTTCACTTCTGATGCAACACACAGAAACGGATGACAATCAACACCAGAAAACCAAATCTAAACTTGGCTAAAACACTTTTAATGAATTTGTTACTCTATCTCTTAACTCTGACTTCCTCACCCTATTCACCAGCATCCTGCAGGAAGCTGATGGACAGGGTAAAGGAGTAAAAGAGTGACGTTTTTGCAGCTGGTGGATAGGGTGCAGGAGTGAAAGGATTAATACTTTGGAACTGTGGTCAAACTACAACAGTCAGAAAGAATATCACACAAAGAGCTTAACATCTGATGGCCTGTCAGCAGTCGATCTGTTGTGGGAACTGTGTAAAGCCTTACCTGCAACACCAATGACTGGAGGTTCAGGCATCCCTTGATTTACCTGCTGAAAACACACACACACACATGTATTAGTACACACACGACGCCTATGTTTGGAAACTGTTTCAAGATAATCAGAAAAAGTACAATACTAATAGCATGGATTTTAAAATCAGCAAAATCAGTAAACAGTCTACTACAAACAGATATATACAGTCCCTTATGTATAGGTGGAAACTCGATGCATTCAAAACAAAGTACACCAGAAATATTGCCTGTCTTTGTGGACAGAAAATAACGACCAGTCATTTACTTTCTTGCATTAGTATAAAGAGATACATTCCGATACTTTCTACTCACACAATTTCTGACATATTTGAATCATCATTATTGACATATGAATTTTTCGTTAGTCTATCTAAAAGTCCAATAGTTCAATATTTATAATTCGTTCATCTTCCTGTTCATAGTTACAGTTAGCTAGTTTTTTGTAATATTTGTTGTAGTATGCTACTTCATTTGTCATGTTTATGCTTCCTTCCGACATTTGCATTGTCCTTGTTTCTTACTTGTTTTTCACATGGTTTCAGCCCGAATGTTTTTTGATGCTCGAGTGGGCTGAAAGTAACATGAATTTAAACTTGAACTTTTTTTTTTTTTTTTTTTTTTTTTTTATAACCAAGATTGACTACACATAAACACCTGCATTTACCCTTCCTATTTCTACTCCCCATCTCAACATCGCTCCGTTTTTTTTGTTTTTTTGTTTTTTTATTTGATCATTTATTTATCTATTTTGTTTTATCTTTTATTTATCATTTATTTATCATTATTATTATTGTTATCAATTATTATGTTTTATTTATTTATTTATTGGGTTTTTTTTTGGTTTTTGTTGGTTTTTTTGTCTAAAATCACTTAAGTGAATAGACATTAAACCAATGACCACCACCACACACGACGTCTGTGAACACATACCCTCGCTCACTCACACATATAGTCATGTGCCCGTGAAACTTACATTCTGTCATCAGTCCGCTGTCAACATATGCAATGAAGTACAACAGTGCTTGTACAGATGCTGACGCTTGATGTCCACTGTCTTAACCCTTTGACTCCCACACCCTATCCACCAACAGCAAAAACTTAACTCTTTTGACTCCCTCACCCTATCCACCAGTTTCCTCCAAAAAGATGGGGGATAAGGTGAGGGAGTCAAAGGGTTAAGTTTTTGCTTTGCTAGCATGGTCGACAATGCCAGATGCTGATGGACAGGGTGCACGAGTCAAAGGGTTAATATTCAGCTGTTGAAGTCTTATTTTGTTTATAAACAGTTTATTTGTACAAGTACTTCAGTCAGCTATGTAAATGAGTGTTTGCTACCAGTCAATCATTCACAAGTGTTTACAGTACTGTTAGTATACAAGTATGTGTTGTTATTCATGCATATAGTGGAACCTGTGCTCACCACACTGTTCAGGCTAACAGCCATACAATCAGACTACATACATCTTGCATTTCTCTCCCATCACAACACATACGCACAACATGAACACACGTACCAGTACACAAACACACACACACACTATTTACTCTCTCTCTCTGTATACAATACAGACAGACAGACAAACAATAGTAGATAGATAGATAGATAATAGATAGATAGATAGATAGATAGATAGATAGATAGATAGAGAGAGAGAGAGAGAGATAGATAGATAGACAACACATACTGGTGTTCCTGTCCTGCATAATCATTTTCATACTAACACAGTGGGCACGCACACTCAGGCACAAAATAGGCATATATATATATATATATATATATATATGTGTGTGTGTGTGTTGTGTGTGATGTGTGTGTGTGTTGTGTGTGTGTGTGTGTGTGTGTGTGTGTGTGTGTGTGTGTGTGTGTGTGTGTGTGTGTTTGTATGTGTGAGTGTGAGAGTGTGAGAGTGTGTGAGAGTGTGAGAGTGTGTGAGAGTGTGAGAGGTGTGTGTGTGTGAGTGTGTGTGTGTGTGTGTGTGTGTGTGTGTGTGTGTGTGTTGTGTGTGTGTGTGTGTGTGTTGTGTTGTGTTTGTGTGTGTGTGTGTGTGTGTGTGTGTGTGTGTGTGTATGCACACACATTCACAGGTATATGCTTGATACATCTGACTGTTGGCATACAGAACAGAGACTAAGTAAATTATGCAAACTTGTTCTCCCAAGGAGACCGTGTCCCCACATGCAGAGCTACCTCATTTTCTGTATTCGTAATCAACAAAAAAGGATGATTTGTTCCCGTTGATGTGAAATGTCTCTTATTGGCAGCTTTATAATGAATGAAAGCTTGGCAGTTTCGCCATCATCATGTCCCTAAAAAGAAGAATATGTATGCGTTCAGAATGTGATTGCCTGATGTGTTTCATGTCATACATATCCATACGATGTTACAACAAGCAAGTAAAATCCACCAGCAATCACACCTGCACACAGAGCCATCTTCCTTTATTTTTCTCCTTTTCTGTACAAATATAATTTTGTTCACCTATGAAAATAGTTAATACCTTCAGATCAGCCATACGGATTTTGCCTTCAGAATTCAGCCGTATCAATTTTGCCTTTCAGATGTAGCCATATGGATTCTGCATTCAGAATTTAGGAACCAGAAAAAAATATGAAAAAAGAATAAGAATGTGTGTTCAATTTGTTGTATTAACCCTTTCACTCCCGCACCCCATCCATCATCTGCAAAAACTTAACCCTTTGATTCTCTCATCCTATCCACCAGCTTCCTGCAGGAAGCTGGTGGATAGGATGAGGGAATCAAAGGGTTAAGTTTTTGCTTTGCTGACGTGGTTGGCAGTGCAGGATGCTGAGGGACAGGGTGCGGGGGTCAAAGGGTTAAATACGTGTTCTTGTTCTTTTTTCGTGTCTTTTCTGGTTCCTGTTTGCTTGAACGTGGGCAGTCACACTTGTTTTGGATTTCAGAATTTAGTTGTATAGATTATGCCTTCAGAATCTAGCCATAAATAACAGCTTTTGTTGTCATGGGTTTTTCTACATCAGTACATGCATTCAATCTTGCAGGCAGAAACAAAAGTTACATCTTATATAAAGGAAGTATGCCCAGATTATCATTCAAGATCAAAATGAGGAGAAGTAAGTCTCTGATGCCAGTCTATGGCAAACTTGAGATATTTGATTCAAAACACCCTTACCACTTAACCATTGAGATCTTTGATTCAAAACACCCTTACCACTTAACCATTGAGATCTTTGATTAAAAACACCCTTACCACTTAACCATTGAGATGTTTGATTCAAAACACCCTTACCACTTAACCATTGAGATGTTTGATTCAAAACACCCTTACCACTTAACCATTGAGATGTTTGATTCAAAACACCCTTACCACTTAACCATTGAGATGTTTGATTCAAAACACCCTTACCACTTAACCATTGAGATGTTTGCTTCAAAACACCCTTACCACTTAACCATTGAGATCTTTGATTCAAAACACCCTTACCACTTAACCACTGAGATGTTTGATTCAAAACACCCTTACCACTTAACCATAGAGATGTTTGATTCAAAACACCCTTACCACTTACCATTGAGATGTTTGATTCAAAACACCCTTACCACTTAACCACTGAGATGTTTGATTCAAAACACCCTTACCACTTAACCATTGAGATGTTTGATTCAAAACACCCTTACCACTTAACCATTGAGATGTTTGATTCAAAACACCCTTACCACTTAACCATTGAGATGTTTGATTCAAAACACCCTTACCACTTAACCACTTGAGATGTTTGATTCAAAACACCCTTACCACTTAACCATTGAGATGTTTGATTCAAAACACCCTTACCACTTAACCACCATATCACATGTTTGATTGATATAACAAATTAACCCTTCAATTTCTACACCCTGTCCACCAGCATCCTGCATTGTCAACCATGCTAACAAAACAAAAAAAATGCTTTGATTCCCTCCTCCTATCCACTGCAGGAATATGGTGGATACGGTAAGAGAGTCAGAGAGTTAATTATTTTGCAGTTGGTGGAGAAGGCGCGGGAGTCAAAGGGTTAAGAGTTCTAACCTCGGTTTCAAAGCGTTGAACCGCTCCCTGGATAAGCTGAATGATGTCCACATTTTTGCCCTCTCTTTTCTGGTTGTCTTGCTCTGTGCTGCCAACAGCTGACCGCTCTTGTCCACCATCTGGATTCCGTCTGCAAAAATATACATGTATAATGAATAAAGGATGCTTACACAGATCAGCTTCTGTTTTTTGGTGGCGATTTCTGGCTTCATCCCAAAGTCTTCTCATCCCAGGACCTGAAACACCTACTTAAAGTCATCATTATCATCATCAAATCCCATAGTTAGAGAGAAGTCATTAAAACTAAAAGAGAGTTAGGATGGGATGAGGGTTGATAGCACTCAGTAGCAGACAGGATGTCTCTCTAAGATGCTTGCATGTCTGAGTAGGTACTTGCATTTCTTTGAGGTCTTGCGTGTCTTTGACATCTTGCGTGTCTTTGAGATGCTTGCATGTCTTTGAGGTAGTTGTAATGTGTTTGAGGTAATTGTAATGTGTTTGAGGTAGTTGTAATGTCTTTGAGGTAGTTGTAATGTGTTTGAGGTAGCTGTAATGTGTTTGAGGTAGTTGTAATGTGTTTGAGGTAGCTGTAATGTCTTTGAGGTAGTTGTAATGTGTTTGAGATAATTGTAATGTGTTTGAGGTAGTTGTAATGTCTCTGAGGTGCTTGCAATATCTCTGAGGTAGTTGTAATGTTTCTGAGGTGTTTGCAATATCTCTGAGGTAGTTGTAATGTCTTTGAGGTGCTTGCAATATCTTTGAAGTGCTTGCAGTATCTTTGAGGTACTCGCAACATGTTTCAGGTGCTTGCAATATCTTTGAGGTACTTGCAATGTCCTTAACATGCTTGAAGTTGAAGTATCTTTGAGGCACTTGCAATGTCATTGAGGCATTTGCAGAGTCATTGAGGTGCTTGCAGAGTCATTGAGGTGCTTGCAGAGTCATTGAGGTGCTTGCAGAGTCCTTGAGGTGCTCGCAAGCAGGTCATGTTGGCTGGGGCTGGTCCACTCTTTAATGTTCAACATCCAGCTTTTCTTCTGTCAAATTCAATGACCGATAGAGCTTATTATACTGCACATAAAATATAGGATGACCAATGCTACGATAAAAAATACTTTACGAATGAAATATCTATTTTTCATAGTTTCATAATTCTGCAAAAGGTGCATGGTATCACATGACATATCACACGAAAAATGAAAGAAAAATGGGTGAATGAGTGAATAAGAGAATAAGACAGTGAGTGAATGAGTGAGTGAATGAGTGAATGTGCTGAATGTGTGTGTGTGTGTGTGTGTGTATGAGTGTGCGTGTGTGTGTGTGTGCGCGCGTGTGTGAGACACACACACACACACACACACACACACACACACACACACACACACACACACACACACACACACACACACACACACACACACAGACACAGATGAAAAGAGAGGAAACATACATAAGAGAGAGAGAGAGCGAGCTGGGAGGCAGGGGGAAAGAGTGAAAACAGCGAACACAGACACCAGCACAGGACGAAACAAACAAACAAACAAAGAGGATCAGAAAGTGATCACTAATCTCAATCAGGCTTAAGCACCACACTCACAACACCAGATGATATCCCTACACACTGATCACTCCAATTTTCACTAACAAATTTAGGAGTATTACAAACCACGGTCTTTGTGCGCTACTAATATCAGAACATTATCTTTCTCTCAAGTCTAAAACAATAACAAAAGCCTACATGACTCTACCACTAAACACAAAAAGTAACTAGTGATCATCTGGGAATATTCAAAATTCAAAAGAAAAAAATGCTAAAATTTATAGAAATTTGGAATAAAAACACTTGTTCAACAAACAAACAAAAAACCCACAATTTAAATAGTCCATTTAATACACATTATGCAGAGCAACTAATTCTTCATAAAAAAACGAAGATCCAAACAGGTACTAGAAACAAAGAAAGACCAAGAGGCGTAACATCCTCAAACCGAAGTTAAATAAACTGCTGGATCAGATTAATAGAAACGGCACAAGAGCTGGATCAATCCTTTGCTGAATATACATACACACAAACAATACATATATACCCGCCCGCTCCTGATTCCCAACCCAAACCCACAGGCAAGGAGAAGAGGAAGCTACAGATGTAGATAACAGGTGAGACAAAACAGCCCTCTGCCCATTCACCCAGCTGACGTCAGGTGCAAGTGTGCTTAACCGCTTGGCCCAGGGGCTGACATTTGTGAGCAGGAAGCAAGCTGAGCCATCATAAGACAGATACAATCTGGCCAGATTCATGTCAAAGTAAAGAGCATCAGTTACCTGCACCAGGAGAGCGGAAACTGCCGCTAATCTCTTTTCCCTATCCCCACATGGGCCACCGAGCATACACATTCTATAATAGACAGACACTAACCTATGGCTGGTTCAAATCGTTTGAGGCTGGGCTCTGTTTATAAATATGCATAGCTCAATTACAGGTTGTTTATACACAAAATAAGCAAGAATGTCAGATGAAGGTGAAATATGTATCACCTGTCTGTACTGCTTTGACCTGTGCCAGCATAATTTGATGTTAGTATTGTTACATTGTACAAAAGTTTCATATTACCTTGTAAGATTGTTACACAGTTTCATGCTTTTTAATATAGTATCTGTGTAGTTGTGTATCTAATTAGCAGATAGATAGATACACTCGTAGACAGACACAGACAGACAGACATACAGACAGAGATAAAACACACCTAATATTCGCAAATGTAGGCAACACAACACACACACACACACACACACACACACACACACACACACACACAGAGGTAGGTAGGTAAGTAGG
>CM060312.1:6317527-6327527 GCA_030674185.1 Monoplex corrugatus | reverse complement strand
CACACACACACATACATACACACACAAACTATATATAGTTTTTAGTACACACACACACACCACCACCACCACCACCACCACCACCAACACCATCACCACCGCACTCACACATACCACTTTACCTGTTCTAGACTGACAGTTTACTTCCTTTTCTTTACCCAAAATGTTTTTCATAATTCTGATCAATAATATTAACAATGTATTTCTGACAGTAAGATCATTCTGACAATAAGATCAATACCTAGATCATAATGAGTGGCTAATGTTGTGCAATCTTTATTTATTTATCTATTATTTATTCATTCGTTTGTTCATTTTAAGCAGGCTACGTTTTATTTTTTATGATCTATTATTTTTCATTCGTTGTTGTTTAAGCAGTACTTTTTTCTTTTTTTTGTGTCTGTGATCTGTATCTGTGTGCGTGCATGTGTTTGTGAGCTGGCGATGTGTGTGGTGTGGTAAAGAAGCTGCTGTCTTTAAAAGAAGCTGTGGATTCAAGATCTGATGTATTGAGTCCAATTCTAGCCTATAACAGAAAAAAGGACTCTCGGGCTGCCTATTTAAAGGGCTCACATCATTATGGTGGTGTCAGCTTAAGTGTTTCACATTAATCATATTTCATAGTCCTATTCCCCACCCCTAACCCTATTACCAGAATTTCCTAATGCACAGGTTTTGAGCAGGCTCAAAACATCTGACAAACAACAGATGGCAGATTGGGTGGAGTGCATACAGGAATATACTGAGTGCAATGAGTCTCCCTTGAAATGAATAAACTCTAAACTTTTAGCAGTTATGCTTGCACTGACTGCTGCAATCTTTATTTGGCATTAATAAAACTTAACTGACAGGCACAATAGCCCAAGTGGTCGGGATACCGGGCTTCTTATTAATTAAATGGCCTGGGTTCACTTCAGTCTTGCCTGAACACCTGTTACAGTGGAATGCATATAATGTGCATGTGGTGTGTGTGTGTGTGTGTGTGTGTGTGTGTTTTGTGTGTGTGTGTGTGTGTGTGTGTGTGTGTGTGTGTGTGTGTGGAGAGAATGCATACATGTGCAGTGTGGTGAGTTGTGTATTTGTGGTGTGGTGTGCGAGTGTGTCACTGTGTGTGTGTGTGTGTGTGTGTTGTGTGTGTGTGTGTGTGTGTGTGTGTGTGGAGAGAGAGAGAGAGAGAGAGAGAGAGAGAGAGAGAGAGAGAGAGAGAGAGAGAGAGAGAGCCTGCTGCTAGTGCACCTTGGTGTCAACCAAATGTGTCAACAAAAATGCTTCATTTGTTAATTTGTCAGTAAGTCATATGCTGAAGACAACAAAAATGCCTGGCACATTTTAGAAGCAGCAACTCACCAAATGGCAAATACCATACTATATTTATATTCATTCCTGTGCTGCTTTGTACAAGGGTATAAGAATACGGATAATTGTGTAACACATCAGATCTAAGGATAGCGAGCTCAGAGAAAAGAACCAATTCTTGAGAAATATGTGCGTTTGCACTTTTGTGAGCATTGTCAGGCATCAACCTGTGACCTCATGAGCATTTAACATCATCTTGGGAACCCTGGGAACAAGAAAAGTTTTCAGAAAAGTGGGGTCAATTCTCAGTGCAAGGCATGACTGCACACACACACACACACACACACACACACACACACACACACACACACACAAAATATACATATCATGCAATTAAGTTTTATTAACCTACCGGAATGAGAGACTTCATCATTCTCCAACATTTCATCATCATCAACTTGTTCAACTTTTATGTTTGAAAGATCTGAACTGAAGTTCTTTTCTACAGCTGAAGCTGATGCTGACTTGAGTGACACAGCTGGGTCTGATTTGGATGTCACACTTGTCTCCTTTATACCTATGTCTCTGGTGTGATCAGTTTCATACTTGCGTCTCTCTAGTCTAGAGCTGTACATCGCCTTGGTTACATTTCTCAGTCTGTTGGATGCAAGACTCGTTTGTCTACATTCTCAAGTTCAGAACACACAATTTTAGACAGTTTTTCATTCACATCTTCAACTGCTTTTCGTTTGGATCGCACTCTAAGTATCTGTAGCTCAATCTTTCTCTCATCAGTCTCGTGATTGTCACCATGTGTACGTTGTAAAACCTCTGTCAACCCTCCATTGGTTCTGATGCGAGCTTTACACCTTTTATGTGTGTATATCCATGAAATGATTCCTTTCCGCAAGTAATGATCAAGTCTGTATGCGAAGGAGTCACAAACAATAGGCCTAGTTCTTTTGCCATGGTGATGGTTTGTTTCAATCTCGGTCAAACTCAATGACATGGTAATGGTTCCAGGTATCTGTTCTATAAGCTACGACAAAACAAATTTGTGTATCACTGTATGACATCACAAAAATGCTAGAACTGAATCGTGAGTCTTAACCGTAACTTCCCCGTATGTTCTCAGTCTGTGAATGCATTTGACAACTTCTTCTTCTTCTTCTTCCTTTATACGGCCAACATCATTCTGCTGATGGTTTTGTCGTAGTTTGGGGAGATTGCCGAAGATTGCGCTGTTGTGAGGATTTGGAACATTTTCTCAACTTGATATGTGACAGTACAGATTTAGAGTGGATTCCAAAATTGCGTTTGCCGACAGTCACACAATGTCAACAACTGTCGGACGACACGGCGTAAGTGTTCGTGTGATACAGAATGGCATCGCATCACTTGAAAATGGCGCCCACTTTGAAATGCAGGCATAGTATGGGATATACAGACTCACACAACTTATCATTTACACAATACACATCCGTACACAAAAGAAAACAAAAATGACATGCATGCTGACTTGTGCAAACAACAAAACTTAGCAGAATGCCCTACTCCCGGGAAGAGAAGAACTCTTTTTTCTGAAAAAGTAATAATGGTTATAAAACTCTTTTGCGGCAGAATCAATCTCTCTCTCTCTCTCTCTCTTTCTCTCTGTCTCTGCCCTTCATACTCAGGCTCTTTCAAAGAAATAAAGCGACAAACGTAAACGGTAGAAAACACACACATAAAATCCAAAAATAAAAAGAAATTCAAAACAAGAAAAACATACAAACAAGCAAATATAAACAAACTTTCACAAGCAAACAAAATGAGCTGGCTTGGAACAGTTTACAGAAGAAGAAAAAGAAAGAAAAGAAAAAGAAGAAGAAGAAACTGATAAACGCGAAAAAAAAAAAAAAAAAAAAAAAAAGACGATTACAATAAAAAAAAATTAAAAAAGGGGGGGGGGGGGCGGGTAAGTGGGAGTGGTGTATTTTGGGGATAGATAACCGTGTGAAAAAGGTCCATGATTAAGCTTCAGTAAAATAAACGCGGAAGAAAAGTAGGGCCTATTCAACGAATGGTGCCAAGATTATTTCTACTCCCTGAATAAAACCCCTTGATGACTGATATCTTCAGTAATAGTATCATTTGACCTTCACTAACACATGGTATCACTTGACCTTTTGATGCTATTGCTTGATTTTTGGTATTACTTGATCTTCACCAATGGCATCACTTGACCTTTTGATACTATCACTTCACCGTGATGGTATCACGTGACCAATGTTATTGCTTGACCTTGATGCTGGACGATTTTTCCTTGCTGTACTGCAGGATTGTACTTTGTTGGGCAATACAGCTGACTGCAGCTTACGTCTTCGCAGATGAGCATGTTGACATTGCTTTTATCACAGAGACATGGCTTAACCCCCTTGGTCAACCATGCCCACCTGACCCTTCCTTCTCATCAATGGCACTTACTCTCAACCTGCATACAGTGCTGGCTTCCACTCTCATAGTGCTGGCTTCCATTGCTTTTATTCTTGCTTTTATTGCTTTTATTCTTTCTCCCCATTTATAGCCATGCGTGTGTGTGTGTGTGTGTGTGTGTGTGTGTGTGTGTGTGAGTGTGCGTGCGTGCGTGTGTGTGCGTGCGTACGTGCGTGCGTGCGTGCGTGCGTGTGTGTCTGTTTCAGCGCTTAGATTTGATTTTATCAAGATTTTGCGCTATATAAATATTGTAATTATTATTATTATTATTAAAAAGAAAACGGTACTAGTGATAACCAGTGGACTCAGCTTTGAGTGGGTATCTGACTTTTCATGGTTGGGGAAGGTACAGCAGCAAACGAGAGCAGGTGGACTCCACTTTCATAGTGCTGGCTTCCAGTTTCAGTTTCTCAAGATGACATCTCCATGCTTGGAATGAATTCCATATACACTAACGCCACTGGTGCCATATATGATGAAGAAGATCCAAAATGATCATGGCACAAGCTTGGAATAAATCGCACGTGCACTGATGCCTCCAGAAACTATGTTTACCACCTCGTTGCCTCACAACCTGAGGGTAAGGGGAACAAAACATGTGTGGCTATTGATATTCTGCACCTTGTGCATGGGTTTTATCATGCTCAAAGAACAGAGGTGTTGATGGACGGGTGTGATAGTCAAGCAGGTAAGATGTGTGAAGATCTGCATTCAGTCCTGCCTATGTAGCCCCTCCCAACTGGTGGGTAAAGGTTGGAGAGATACTTCTGATCTCTTAGGTTAACATGTATGCAGACTGTTGGTTCCTAAACCCCCATCGTGTGATAACGTCAGAAATGCCCTTATTTAAAAGACAGAAACTGTAGGTCGTGCCTGTGTGTCGGTGACTTATGGTAACATGAAAACACCCAGCATGCACACCCACCGAAGACAGCAGCATGCAGACTGTGCAGCAATGTACCACATGTGCAGTGTGGGCTAAACTATATGCATGAATATATACAAACAAAAGAAAACGAAATCCGAAAGCTTAAAAAAAAAGTGTAATGATTGCAGATGTAAGATGACTAAGTGTCGGATTATGTTTTGAACTGTTAAATATAATCTGAAATTCCAGAAGCTGAATGTTCAGAAGTTGATTGCTTGAACTGGTGGGATTGGGAGGGGGGACTGGAGAGAGGGAATTGGTGGAGAGGGAGGGAAGAGAAAAAAGGAGGAGGGAGGGAGGGAAAGGGTAGGAAGAGAAGGAGAATGGGATGGGAAGGGGAAGGAAGGAAAGAGAATGGAATGGGAAGGGAAGGGAAAGAGAATGGAATGGGAAGGGAAGGGAAAGAGAATGGAATGGGAAGGGGGGGAGGGAAGGAGAATGGAATGGAATGGGAAGGGAGGAAGGAGAATGGAATGGAAGGGGAAGGGAAAGAGAATGGAATGGGAAGGGGAGGGAAAGAGAATGGAATGGGAAGGGGAGGAAAGGAGAATGGAATGGGAAGGGGAGGGAAGGAGAATGGAATGGAAGGGGAGGGAAGAGAATGGAATGGGAAGGGGAGGGAAAGAGAATGGAATGGGAAGGGGGAGGGAAGAGAATGGAATGGGAAGGGGAGGGAAGGGAATGGAATGGAAGTGGGAGGGAAGGAGAATGGAATGGGAAGTGGGAGGGAAGGAGAATGAATGGGAAGGGGAAGGAAGGAGAATGGAATGGGAAGGGGGAAGGGAAGGAGAATGGAATGGGAAGGGGAGGGAAGGAGAATGGAATGGGAAGGGGGAGGGAAGGAGAATGGAATGGGAAAGGGAACGGAAGGAGAATGGAAAGGGAAGGGGGAGGAAGGAGAATGGAATGGGAAGGGGGAAGGGAAGGAGAATGGAATGGGAAGGGGGAGGGAAGGAGAATGGAATGGGAAGTGGGACGGAAGGAGAATGGAATGGGAAGTGGGAGGGAAGGAGAATGGAATGGGAAGGGGGAGGGAAAGAGAATGGAATGGGAAGGGGAAGGGAAGGAGAATGGAATGGGGAGGGGGAGTGAAGGAGAATGGAATGGGAAGTGGGAGGGAAGGAGAATGGAATGGGAAGGGGGAGGGAAGGAGAATGGAATGGGAAAGGGAACGGAAGGAGAATGGAAAGGGAAGGGGGAGGGAAGGGGAAGGGGGAGGGAAGGAGAATGGGAAGGGGAAGGGGGAGGGAAAGAGAATGGAATGGGAAGGGAAGGAGAATGGAATGGGAAGTGGGAGGGAAGGAGAATGGAATGGGAAGGGGAGGGAAGGAGAATGGAATGGGAAGGGGGAGGGAAGGAGAATGGAATAGGAAGGGGGAGGGAAAGAGAATGGAATGGGAAGGGGGAGGGAAGGGGAATGGAATGGGAAGGGGGAGGGAAGGGGAATGGAATGGGGAAGGGAAGGAGATAGGAATGGAAAGGGGAAGGGAAGGAGAATGGAATGGAAAGGGGAAGGGAAGGAGAATGGAAGGGGAAGGGAAGGAGAATGGAAGGGGAAGGGGAAGGGAAGGAGAATGGAAGGGGAAGGGGGAGGGAAGGAGAATGGAAGGGGAAGGGAAGGAGAATGGAAGGGGAAGGGAATGAGAATGGAAGGGGAAGGGAAGGTGAATGGAATGGGAAGGGGAGGGAAGGAGAATGGAATGGGAAGGGGAAGGGAAAGAGAATGGAATGGGAAGGGGGAGGGAAGGAGAATGGAATGGGAAGGGGGAGGGAAGGAGAATGGAATGGGAAGGGGGAGGGAAGGAGAATGGAATGGGAAGTGGGAGGGAAGGAGAATGGAATGGGAAGGGGGAGGGAAGGAGAATGGAATGGGAAGGGAAGGAGATGAGGAATGGCAAGGAAGGGGAAGGGGAGGGCAGGGCAGGGAGGGTGGAGAGGGGCTGGACGTCAGTGTGTGAGACAGTATGTGTTTCAGATCTTACGACTTGGTTTCTTTAAGTTCCATGTGATGTCCCCTTCCAGACTCTTCACGACTATGGTGGTGCCGTTTCCATTGACGACAATGTGTTGTGTGTGTGTGTGTGTGTGTGTGTGTGTGTGTGTGTGTGGGCGTGTGTGTGTGTGTGCTGGTCGTGTGTGTGTGAGTGTGTGTGTGTGGCATGCTGCTGGTGTGTGTGTGGTGCGTGCGTGTGTGTAGCGTGGTGCATGTGTGTGTGTGCGTGGATGCTTGTGGTGGTGTGTGTGTGTGCGCGTGCGTGCGTGTGTGTGTGTAGCGTGCGTGCGTGTGTGTGTTGCGTGCGTGCGTCGATGTGTGTGTGTGTGCGTGTTGCGTGCGGTGCGTGTGTGTGTGTGTGTGTGGTGTGTGTTGTGTGTGGTGTGCGTGGCGTGCGTGCGTTGTGTGTGTGTATGCGTGCGTGCGTGTGTGTGTGTGGTGCGTGCGTGCGTGCTGTGTGTGTGGTGTTTGCGTGTGGGTTGTGTTGTGTGTGGAGTGTGTGGTGTGTGTGTGGTGGGTGTGTGTCAGATGTTATTTGAAACTATACAGTTAATCTGCATATGTCATGTTTATCGTAGATTGTGTCGTGTATTTTTTTTCAAAGGTTGTGATATTTTGGGGGTTGCACGTGTGCACATTATTTCTGCCCATACTGTACAGGCAGTATATTACTGCAGACTATATAAACTCTGTCTTCGGTGACCTTGCATGCTCCATGTTTTTAAGTTTCTACCTCAGAAACGACTCATGTAGAAACAGGCCCATACCTGTACTTCAGTCTGAGACAAGATGTTGACAATGTCTGGCAAGGCAGACGAACTAGCCTGTAATGAAAGCTTACACGACATTTCCATCAGCCAGCCACAGACATGTCTCACAGGATCTTTAACATGCATATTTGATATTCGGCATGCGTATACACACCTGGGAGATGGGAAAGCTCTCCACCCTTTATCCGTCAGGCGGGGGTGTCTGGGTGGATTGAACTTGAGCTGTTCCGATTGGAAGTCTGACCTTTTCACAACTGCACAAATGTGTATGGTAATATTTAATTGGCTTTTGGACTCTTTTTGTTTTTATTGTTGGCATTTGATTGAAAATCTAGCTTTGTTGATACATCATAATTTAAACTTCGTCACTTCTTGCAGTTGTAATATTATGTATGAATGATAGTGAAAATATTTTTTTGAACATTTAGAAAGTTGTTTTGTTTTGTTTTGTTTTTTTCATTCAAGTTTAACATTTGGTGTAAAATTCAGCTTTGTTGGTGTACCTTGTGAGTTGTTTCAATTGTGACATGAATGTAAGATAATAATAATAGAATTTATTCAGCTTTTTGAGGTGGTGTTTATGTTTAATATTTGGCTAAAATTCCTTTGTGTTCAAGTTTCAGGATGGAAAAACGATAGGAGTGGGTTGACATGTGTTGTTTATTTGTTTGTTTGTTTGCTTGTTTGTTTGTTTGTTTGTTTGTTTATTTTTTTAATATTCATGGGCATAACCTTTGGTGTGTTTTTCTTTTTTCCTTCGTGTTTACAGGTATGGTGTTCCAGGTAAAGGACGGCAATCTGTGTGCTGATATTCTGTGGGAAGAGGTGGCAAGTATTGTTTGCCCTTTGATATTTGGAAATACATTTGTTTTGTTGTTGTTGCTTTTTTCTCTGTTCATAGATATGTGTATCCTAGACAGATAGGACGGTTACGAGTGTGTGTGTGTGTGTGTGTGTGTGTGTGTGTGTGTGTGTGTGTGTGTGTGTGTGTGTGTGTGTGTGTGTGTGTGTGTGGTGTGTGTGTGTATGTGTGTGTGTGTGATTCTGTGTGTGTGTGATTCTGTGTGTGTTCGTTCGTTGCTTGATTTAACGTCTTTTCACTATAAGTGATATTAGACGGGGAAAAATGGCATGGAGGATGAAATAAGGGGGGGGGGGGTGTGGAGGAGAGAGGGGAACAGAGTAAGGGACGTAAAAAAAAAAAATTAAAAGGAAGCGGCAAGGTCTTAAGAAAAAGGATATGGATGAACAGAGAAATGAAACTAGAACAACGCTAACATCAATAATGTAAAAGAAAAATCGTCATAAAAACAAAACAAAACAAAAATAATCATAATTATAATAATAATCTTAAAGTAACGCATTAACAGGACTGTGAACCAATGATTCTGAAATTTTAACTAACAAAACTTGATCCGATACTACTTCTTTAAAATGCGTTTCAAGATAGTTTCCTTGTGTAAACGTCTTTGGTAAAAAGGAACGAAGCTTTCTGCAGTAAAACAAACAGTGATACAATGTGAATTGTTCGCCACAAATACATAAAACGTTGTTACAATATTTTGTTTTCAAAGCGTTCAGTTGAATGCGAAAATATGTCATAACAATTAATCTCAAATGATATAACGAGGAATACTGCAAATTTTTACAGATATTTTGAACTGAAAGTTTGATTCTTTTTTGAGACACAAATTTTTCATTTAAATGTTCATGAAATCGAATCCATGATGCTAATTCTAGCGAGTTGTAAGCTTCTTTTACCGAGGTGTTAACATGTAATTCTATGGAATTTTCAGAATGGAGGGCACCGGATTTAGCTGCTCTGTCAACTACGTTGTTGCCATGAAGACCAACATGAGAAGGCACCCAGCATAAATTGATTTCCGAACCATTTATCTTTAAACAATGTATTAGATGATTTGCCTCAATAATTAAGTCAGGTCTTGTGTCTGTATCAAAAGACTGTAAGGCATATAATACAGATTTTGAATCAACAAAGAGAACTACTTTGAATGACACAGGCTGAAGGCTTATTAAATAATGCAACGCTTGAACAACAGCGACCAATTCTGCTGTGTGTGTGTGATTCTGTGTGTGTGTGTTTGAGAGAGAGAGAGAGAGAGAGAGAGAGAGAGAGAGATTCTGTTTGTGAGAGAGAGACAGAGACAGAGACAGAGAGACAGAGAGAGTGTGTGTGTGTGTTTGTGTGTGTGTGTGTGTGTGTGTGTGTGTGTGTTTGTATGTGTGTGTGTGTTTGTGTGTGTGTATGTGTGTGTGTGTGTTTGTGTTTGTGTTTGTGTGTGTATGTGTGTGTTTGTGTGTGTGTGTGTGTGTGTGTGTGTTGTGTGTGAGTGTGTGTGTGTGTGTGTGTGTGTGTGTGTGTGTGTGTGTGTGTGTGTGTGTGTGTGGTGTGTGTGTGTGTGTGGTGTGTGTGTGTGAGTGTGATAAATGGGTACATACATTAAGCCTTTGACTCCTGTTCACCAGCTTCCTGCATTGTCAACCATGCCAGCAAAGCAAACAACAACCCTTTGACTC
>CM060312.1:6292527-6300027 GCA_030674185.1 Monoplex corrugatus | reverse complement strand
AGGTTTTGCTGGTTAGTGTTACCAACAGCTGTTATAGCACAGGTGAACAGAACGCAGTAAACACACGCTTAGCACAGAATCAGGACACAGTCGTAAGTCTGTCTGGAACTTATCAGAGATTGCTGGCTTATGCTGGAGCAGCGGCCTGCCAGGGTATGGTTTGCAGAGCGGATCTTGAGGCGTCCTAAGCGTGCTTATTGGTATTGCTATTACTATTTTTCTCTAAAGCCCAGCCGACTGCGTAGAACCATATCTGGGCTATAACCGTTTCAGGACATACACAATATTTCAAGAGGAAAAAAAGGAAAAGGAAAGGAAATTAAGTACACATATCAAAAGGAAATTAAGTACACATATCAATGCATTCGCGCACGTAATCTAAGGAGATGCCCCTGACGCTGATCACTCCGTATTACACAGGGGATTTAAGAAACAAACCTGAATACAAATTTAAACGTAACTAAGGACACTAAAACTTACATAAAACAGGCCTAAATTACCTACGATTGTTTCGGGATAACTCATTTCCCTTGAGCTAAAAAATGCGCTTAATACATGCACCCAACTGTCAATCCTAACAGAAAGTACGTAAGATTTTATCGGACACATACAGGTAAATGAACCAGCAAGGTAGAAAACGATAGGAAGAAATGACAGAAAGGAAACCAGCAAGGAAGAAACAAAGAGAATGACAGGAAAGAGGAAATTTCTAGACAGAAATTCCAAAAGATAGGGATACTGATTATACTGAAAGAGCCCCCGGTATCCCCACGGGGAAATGCTTCTCGGTACAAAAAAAATTTAAGGAAATCAGCCAGCATACGCTTGCTTACCTACTGTGACTGTGAATACACGCATAAAGCTCGTCTTTTCTGGGCCCGAAGCAAGCTTGCCTTTGCTCAAAATCTAAGATCGGCTGTGCAGTAGTGCCACCTAAGCTCACAATTAGTTATGTAACGGTGCCCTAGGCAGGGGCAGGGCACGACTGCATAGCCAACGCTAGCTTGTGACCTTAGGTAAGTTTTCTTTGGGTCTGAACGAACTTAGAAAAGATGAGTTTAGTGTGTGTACACTCAGAAATTAAGCACGCATATGCTAACTGATTTGCTCCCTTTAGGAAGTTGGGGTTTTTTTTTTTTCTTTCTTTTTCTTTTTTACACACTGATAAGCACATTTGGGACACCATAAAACCATACCCTGGCGATTTAAAGGCATCTGCTTATGACGCGAAAAGGACCTCAAGTTTAAATCACTGACTGAACAGGCGTTTGTTTCAGGTGGGTAGTCTTTAGGGTGAGACTCTAAACGAAGGTCACAGGTCATGTACAACATGTTTTAACGCTTTGGATCCCGCCACCCTATCCACCAAGGGTTAAGTTTTGCTTTGCTAGCATGATTGACGATACAGGATGCTGGTGGACAGGGTGCGGGAGTCAAAGGGTTAAGCCCACATAAAAACAGCCACGGCAACACAGGTGCTGTCCGTGACAAAACCCACTGGTTGGTAAACAAAATGTAAGCAGACAGCTAAAATGATAGTCAAGCCCTTTTAACAAGCCCCGGTTTGTTGCTTGTTGTTGTTGTTGTTGTTGTTGTTGTTGTTGTTGTTGTTTTTAACGAATTTCGTTTCATTTTCAATTATCACCAGGAAGTATCGGATGAAATGAATCTGAACGTGAAGCCAGAACAAAGGCAGGTTGTGACGATGATGAGAATTTGAATACTGCACATATTGTGCATAATATTGTTATACGATGTTTTATTTATTCATATATTAAGAAATGCAGTATAGATTTATCAACACAGCTCAAGTAAAATGAACTCGTATCTGGTGAAAAGTTGTGCATAATATTGTTATACGATGTTTTATTTATTCAAATATTAAGAAATGCAGTATAGATTTATCAACACAGCTCAAGTAAAATGAATTCGTATCTGGTGAAAAGGAAACCACCAATGATGATGAGAGAAGCGCCTGTTGACTCGCACCACTGAGTGTTACTCGGACATTAAGAACTGGATGACACACAATAGACTTCAGCTTAATGACGACAAAACAGAAGCTATCCTCATTGGCACCCGTCAGAAACTTTCTCAGCTGCTCCTCTTTCTCTCCCATTATGTAACACATCAGTCCCAATTTCTGATTCAGCTAAAAACCTTGGTGTCTGCATTGACTCTACCCTCTCCATGAACAACTTTGTTACTCAAACTGCCAGATCCTGCTACTATCATCTCCATCGTATAAGGCTGATCAGGAAGTATCTCTCTGTCGAAACAACTGCAAAACTCGTTCTCTCCTTCATAATGTCTCGCATTGACTATTGCAATTCACTCCTGTCTGGTCTTCCTGCCTCCACCATTCACATCCTACAGCGCATTCAAAACAATGCTGTACGCCTTGTACTCAAAAAGAAAAAAGCTGACCACATATCTCCTCTCCTGGCACAACTTCACTGGCTCCCTGTATCAAAGCGCATACAGTACAAACTAGACACCATGTGCTACAAAAGCCTCAATAACGCAGCCCCCGATTACCTGTCAAGCCTACTTGAGATCTATCTTCCCTCACGTACCCTCCGCTCTGCCTCCGATCCTCTGACTTTTCGCTTTCCACGCACTAAGCTCAATACCTATGGTCCACGAGCCTACTCTGTTTCTGGTCCACTCTCCTGGAACAAACTTCCTCTCTCAGTCCGTCAGCAACCTACTTTTGTCTCCTTCAAGTCCGCTCTCAAAACTCACCTTTTCTCTTCCGCATAAAATCCTAACCTCACTCAACCCCCCCCCCCCCCTCTGCAGCCTGTCTCCGCTCGGAGGGAATCACATGGTTATAATATATAATTGTATATGCTATGCTCTCTATAATTTTCCATTGGTTTTATTCTTGCTTTTATTGCTTTTATTCTTTCTCCCCATTTATAGCCATGCGTGTGTGTGTGTGTGTGTGTGTGTGTGCGTGCGTGTGTGTGCGTGCGTGCGTGCGTGCGTGCTTGCGTGTGTGTCTGCTTCAGCGCTTAGATTTGATTTTATCAAGATTTTGCGCTATATAAATATTGTAATTATTATTATTATTATTAAGAAACTTTCCGAAAACGTTCAACCATAGTGCTCTTTGTTTTTTTTACCTGAACCAACCAACCAACCAACCAACCAACCAACCAACCAACCAACCAACCAACCAACCAACTAACCAGCTAACCAACCAACCAACCAACCAACCAACCAACCAACCAAGCAACATAAAAGCTTCATGTATGTGCAACCATTAAACTAATTTTCCTCTTGTGCATAAGTCTGGATAAAGCAGGCTGGTTTGTATGCCACCATCACCATCACGTCAAAGTTTAGTCTGCGTTTGTTTTGCTTTTGTTCTGTTTGGGAGGGGGAGTGGAAGGGGGAGGGGGTCGTTAGGTTGAGGGGAGAGCACCATGTTGGTTGCCGTTGGCCGTCGTCCTTCTTTCCTTATCTGTAAGTTAGGCAGAACCTCACGACTTTGCGAAAGCGCAAGGTTCAGGCATAGCGTATGGCATTTGCCTTGATTATTTTAGAATTCTTGTTATCACATGTTTTTATAATAATAATAATAATAATAATAATAATAATAATAATAATAATAATAATAATCATAATAATAATAATGATGATAATGATAAAAATTACAATATTTATGTAGCACAAAATCTTGATAAAAATCAAATCTAAGCGCTTTTTAGGGCAATAGCGCATATGGAAGTAATTGCATACTATAAGACTGTTTCATGGAAGCTGAACTAAACTCTCTGTCTCTATCTCTGTCTCTGTCTCTGTCTCTGTCTCTGTCTCTGTCTCTCTCTCTGTCTGTCTGTCTCTCTCTCTCTCTCTCTCTGGTTGCCTGCCTGCCTGTCTGTCTATCTGTCTGTGCCTGTCTGCCTGTCTGCCTGCCTGCCTGCCTGCCTGCCTGCCTGTCTGTCTGCCTCTGTGTGTGTGTGTGTGTGTGTGTGTGTGTGTGTGTGTGTGTGTGGGTGTGTGTGTGTGTGTGTTTTAAATGCTCGCGCGCACGTATGAGTGTTTAATGCTCGTGTGTGTGTGTGTGTGTGTGTGTGTGTGTGTGTGTGTGTGTGTGTGCGTGCGTGCGTGCGTGCGTGCGTGCGTGCGTGTCTGTGTCTGTGTGTGTGTATGTATGTTGTGTTTTAATGCGCTGGTACGGAATAAAAGCACATCCGTTGATCATCTTATCTGAAATGTCTGCAGGCTAACGGCCGATAAACAGAGGACGTGCCTGCAACTGACGTCAGCAGTGTTAAATCGATTAAAAAACCCTCACGGCTAAAAAACACAAACACAGTACGTCACGAAAAGTTCATCAGGCAATTTGACACTGGGGTCAACGTGTTCTGTTCTGCTCATTGACAAGTGTTCCGTGGTGTGTACAGACAGGTCATCACTCCGTGAATGTTCTGTGGTGTGTACAGACAGGTCATCACTCCATGAATGTGTTCTGTGGTGTGTACAGACAGGTCATCACTCCATGAATGTTCTGTGGTGTGTACAGACACAGGTCATCACTCCATGAATGTTCTGTGGTGTGTACAGACAGGTCATCACTCCATGAATGTTCTGTGGTGTGCACAGACAGGTCATCACTCCATGAATGTGTTCTGTGGTGTGTACAGACAGGTCATCACTCCATGAATTTGTTCTGCAGCCTGGCCTTTAGTCCAGAGACATAAAGACAGAGATCGGTAACTGTACGATTTCGCTGGCGTCCAGGTCTTGCTTGATCAATGCAAAAATAATTCTGCGTGTGTGTTTAACTGTTTCAGAGCTACAACCATACCTGTGGTCTGTGGTGTCCAAAGCTTCAGAAGAGACAGCTACAAAACTTCAGAAGAGACAGCTACAAAACTTCAGAAGAGACAGCTACAAAACTTCAGAAGAGACAGCTACAACACTTCACAAGAGACAGCTACAACACTTCACAAGAGACAGCTACAAAACTTCACAAGAGACAGCTACAAAACTTCACAAGAGACAGCTACAAAACTTCACAAGAGACAGCTACAACACTTCACAAGAGACAGCTACAACACTTCACAAGAGACAGCTACAACACTTCACAAGAGACAGCTACAAAACTTCACAAGAGACAGCTACAACACTTCACAAGAGACAGCTACAACACTTCACAAGAGACAGCTACAACACTTCACAAGAGACAGCTACAACACTTCACAAGAGACAGCTACAACACTTCACAAGAGACAGCTACAACACTTCACAAGAGACAGCTACAACACTTCACAAGAGACAGCTACAAAACTAAGAGACAGCTACAAAACTTCACAAGAGACAGCTACAACACTTCACAAGAGACAGCTACAACACTTCACAAGAGACAGCTACAAAACTTCACAAGAGACAGCTACAAAACTAAGAGACAGCTACAACACTTCACAAGAGACAGCTACAAAACTTCACAAGAGACGGTTACAACACTTCACAAGAGACAGCTACGACTTCACAAGAGACAGCTGCAACACTTCACAAGAGACAGCTACAACACTTCACAAGAGACAGCTACAACACTTCACAAGAGACAGCTACAAAACTTCACAAGAGACAGCTACAAAACTTCACAAGAGACAGCTACAACACTTCACAAGAGACAGCTACAACACTTCACAAGAGACATACAAAACTTCACAAGAGACAGCTACAACACTTCACAAGAGACAGCTACAACACTTCACAAGAGACAGCTACAAAACTTCACAAGAGACAGCTACAACACTTCACAAGAGACAACTACAAAACTTCACAAGAGACAGCTACAACACTTCACAAGAGACAACTACAAAACTTCACAAGAGACAGCTACAAAACTTCACAAGAGACAGCTACAAAACTTCACAAGAGACAGCTACAACACTTCACAAGAGACAACTACAAAACTTCACAAGAGACAGCTACAAAACTTCACAAGAGACAGCTACAAAACTTCACAAGAGACAGCTACAAAACTTCACAAGAGACAGCTACAAAACTTCACAAGAGACAGCTACAACACTTCACAAGAGACAGCTACAACACTTCACAAGAGACAGCTACAACACTTCACAAGAGACAGCTACAAAACTAAGAGACAGCTACAAAACTTCACAAGAGACAGCTACAACACTTCACAAGAGACAGCTACAACACTTCACAAGAGACAGCTACAAAACTTCACAAGAGACAGCTACAAAACTAAGAGACAGCTACAACACTTCACAAGAGACAGCTACAAAACTTCACAAGAGACGGTTACAACACTTCACAAGAGACAGCTACGACTTCACAAGAGACAGCTGCAACACTTCACAAGAGACAGCTACAACACTTCACAAGAGACAGCTACAACACTTCACAAGAGACAGCTACAAAACTTCACAAGAGACAGCTACAAAACTTCACAAGAGACAGCTACAACACTTCACAAGAGACAGCTACAACACTTCACAAGAGACATACAAAACTTCACAAGAGACAGCTACAACACTTCACAAGAGACAGCTACAACACTTCACAAGAGACAGCTACAAAACTTCACAAGAGACAGCTACAACACTTCACAAGAGACAACTACAAAACTTCACAAGAGACAGCTACAACACTTCACAAGAGACAACTACAAAACTTCACAAGAGACAGCTACAAAACTTCACAAGAGACAGCTACAAAACTTCACAAGAGACAGCTACAAAACTTCACAAGAGACAGCTACAACACTTCACAAGAGACAACTACAAAACTTCACAAGAGACAGCTACAAAACTTCACAAGAGACAGCTACAACACTTCACACGAGACAACTACAAAACTTCACAAGAGACAGCTACAAAACTTCACAAGAGACAGCTACAACACTTCACAAGAGACAACTACAAAACTTCACAAGAGACAGCTACAAAACTTCACAAGAGACAGCTACAACACTTCACAAGAAACAGCTACAAATTGCTGTGTACGACAGACTGTATGTGCAGGTATTTTCCACTGAAGAGGAGAAACAAACTTGACTGTGGTTGATTATCATCGTCATCATGTGCCCTGCCACATGGCGTAAACAATCATGGCCCTCCATATGTTTCTGTCCCTTGTTGCCGCAAGCACATCTTCCACCCTTTCTGTCCTCAGCCACTCTGCAAGTCCGTCCAATATTTTCTCCCTGTGTCTTCCTGGTGCTCTCTTTCCCTCCAGCTTTCCTGTTGTGATCAGGTGCTCTAATTTCCCTTTCCTCACAATATGGCTTATAAATGTTGCCTGTCTTTTTCTAATCTTCCTTATAAATGATCTTCTTGTGTCTGCCTCCATCAAGACTGTCTCATTTGTTTTCTGTGCTGTCCATGGAACTCTCAACATTCTTCTTAGAAACCACATCTCGGCTGCCTAAATCTTGTTCTGGATTTGCGTGTTGACTGTCCACGTCTCACGGCCATATAACATTATCGGTTCTATATAACATTTAAGGACTGTCTT
>CM060312.1:6280027-6285027 GCA_030674185.1 Monoplex corrugatus | reverse complement strand
ATATTTTGCGGTTTTCCCCAAGACAAGTCGATAAACAAACAAATAAACAAACAAACACTGTGCACGTTTCTACGCGTGTAACGATTTATCTGTTTCTGCTCCCCGCCTCCCTCAGCCTGTGTGCCGTGTGTGCCGGTTTCTGGACAAACAGGCAAGTTGTACATGTATGATTCCACTCCACCCTTTCTCCCAGTCTTTCTGTCTCTGTTGTACTCATGCTTTTTTGCAAGCACGCCCCCCCCCCCCCCCGACACACACCCCTAAACACACAAACACCCTCCTACACACACACACACATCCCTAACACACACACACACACACACACACACACACACCTACACACACACACTTACACACCCCTACACATACATACACACACGCGCGCGCGCGCGCGCGCAGACACTGATACAATCATAAATACAGACAAACATATTCACGTACACACACACACAATAGCAGTAGTAGTGGTAGTAGCAGCAGCAGCAGCAGCAGTAGTAACAGTAATTGCTGTTGTTCTTGTTGTTGTTCATGTGTGTATGAGTGAATATGTTTGAGCTGGAGTATGTGTGTGTACGTGGTGTGTGTGTGTGTGTGTGTGTGTGTATGTGTGTGTGTATGTGTGTGTGTGTGTGTGTGTGTGTGTGTGTGTGTGTGTGTGTATGTGTGTGTGTGTGTTTTGGTGCGTGTGTATATGTGAATGAAAGGTCAGTTGGCTTTTTTTCTTGTTACTGATGTTACAGGTTTTGATTCTATTACCTGTAAGTTAAGTAGACGTTAAAAGACTTTGCCAATACACAGCGTGCAACCATAGCCTGATGACATATGTCAACATATAAGGTATAACCACAGGCTGATGACATATGTCAACATATAAGGCATAACCACAGGCTGATGACATATGTCAACATGTATAACCATAGCCTGATGACATATGTCAACATATAAGGTATAACCACAGGCTGATGACATATGTCAACATATAAGGTATAACCACAGGCTGATGACATATGTCAACATATAAGGTATAACCACAGGCTGATGACATATGTCAACATAAGTATAACCACAGGCTGATGACATATGTCAACATATAAGTATAACCACAGGCTGATGACATATGTCAACAAGTATAACACAGCTGATGACATGCAACATATACAACACAGGCTGATGACATATGTCAACATATAGGATAACCACAGGCTGATGACATATGTCAACATATATAACCACAGACTGATGACATCAATGTAACCACAGGCTGATGAATATGTAAATATATAACCACAGGCTGATGACATATGTCAACATATATAACCACAGGCTGATGACATATGTCACATATATAACCACAGGCTGATGACATATATCAACATATAAGTTATAACCACAGGCTGATGACATATGTCAACATGTATAACCACAGGCTTATGACATATGTCAACATATATAACCACAGGCTGATGACATATATCAACATATAAGTTATAACCATAGGCTTATGACATATGTCAACATATATAACCACAGGCTGATGACATATGTCAACATATAAGCTATAACCACAGGCTTATGACATATGTCAACATATATAACCACAGGCTGATGACATATATCAACATATAAGTTATAACCACAGGCTTATGACATATGTCAACATATATAACCACAGGCTGATGACATATATCAACATATAAGTTATAACCACAGGCTTATGACATATGTCAACATATATAACCACAGGCTGATGACATATGTCAACATGTATAACCACAGACTGATGACATATATCAACATATGAGGTATAGGCATAAGCTGACGACACATGCATGAACATTTGGAATTCTTCCACATATGTATCTGTGCTTTAGCCTGTCTCCGCTCGGAGGGAACCACATGGTTATAATATATAATGTATGCTATGCTCTCTATAATTTTCCATTGCTTTTATTCTTGCTTTTATTGCTTTTATTCTTTCTCCCCATTTATAGCCATGGTGTGTGTGGGTGGTGTGTGTGTGTGTGTGTGTGGTGTGTCTGTAATGTGTGCGTGCGTGTGTGTGCGAGCGTGCGTGCTGCGTGTGTGTCTGCTTCAGCGCTTAGATTTGATTTTATCAGATTTTGCGCTATATAAATATTGTAATTATTATATTATTATTATAAATATTGTAATTATTATATATGAAAGCAATCTGAACGCTGATAGACCACTTCAAGCAAGAAGAAATGATTTCGTAACACCCATTAAAACAGACTGTGTACGTTTATTTCTTTGTTGTTGTTTTTGTGTGTGTGTGTGTGTGTGGTGTGTGTGTGTGTGTGTGTGTGTGTGTGTGTGTGTGTGTGTGTGTGCGTGCGTGCGTGTGCGTGTGTGTGTGTGTGTGTGTGTGTGTGTGTGTGTGTGTGTGTGTGTGTGTGTGTGTGTGTGTGTGTGTTGTAATCTCAATCATTTCTAAAAGCGTGGAATAATATCACAAGGGGACATTAAGTTATCGCCTTATCTGAAGTGCCTGCAGGTGAATAGTCAATAAACAGGGCCTGTGGGTCTGCTGTTGACGTCAATTGTGTTTAATCGGTTAAAACCCCTCGCAGCTTTTTCTAAAAACAAACACATCACATCGTGAAAAAGTTCATCGTCCAATTTTACCGTGGGGTCAAAATGTTCTCCCTAATGATGGATGTTCAGTCGTGTCTTCAGCAGATTATCACCACATCAATGGTTTCTTGCAGCTTAGTTTTCTACCCAGAGAGAGAAAGGTAACGTATTCTGTGGGAAAAAAACAAACATTGGTACTGACAGGTAACTTATTCTATGTAAAAACATTGATACTGACAGTTAACGTATTTTGCAGAAAAACATTGGTACTGACAGGTAATTTATTCCGTGGTAAAAACATTGGTACTGACAGGTAATTTATTCCGTGGTAAAAACATTGTAATTGACAGTTAACTGATTCTGTGGGAAAAACATTGTTACAGACAGTTAACTGATACTGTGGGGAAAAAAACATTGTTACAGACAGTTAACTGATACTGTGGGGAAAAAAACATTGTTACAGACAGTTAACTGATTCTGTGGGGAAAAAAACATTGTTACAGACAGTTAACTGATTCTGTGGGAAAAACATTGTTACAGACAATTAACTGATTCTGTGGGGAAAAAAACATTGTTACAGACAGTTAACTGATTCTGTGGGGAAAAAAAACATTGTTACAGACAGTTAACTGATTCTGTGGGGAAAAAAACATTGTTACAGATAGTTAACTGATTTTGTGGAAAAAACATTGTTACAGACAGTTAACTGATTCTGTGGGAAAAAAACATTGTTACAGACAGTTAACTGATTCTGTGGGGAAAAAAAACATTGTTACAGACAGTTAACTGATACTGTGGGGAAAAAACAACATTGTTACAGACAGTTAACTGATTCTGTGGGGAAAAAAAACATTGTTACAGACAGTTAACTGATTCTGTGGGATTAAACATTGTTACAGTTAACTGATTCTGTGGGGAAAAAAACATTGTTACAGTTAACTGATTCTGTGGGAAAAAACATTGTTACAGACAATTAACTGATACTGTGGGGAAAAAACATTGTTACAGATAGTTAACTGATTCTGTGGGGAAAAAAACATTGTTACAGACAGTTAACTGATACTGTGGGAAAAAACAACATTGTTACAAACAGTTAACTGATTCTGTGGGGAAAAAAACATTGTTACAAACAGTTAACTGATTCTGTGGGAAAAAAACATTGTTACAAACAGTTAACTGATTCTGTGGGGAAAAAAACATTGTTACAGACAGTTAACTGATTCTGTGGGAAAAAAACATTGTTACAGACAGTTAACTGATTCTGTGGGAAAAAAAACATTGTTACAAACAGTTAACTGATTCTGTGGGAAAAACAACTTTTCCTTTTTGTCTGTATGCATGTACTTCTGTCTACATATAAAAGTGGATTTTTCTGCAGAATTGTGCCAGGGACAAATCCTTTTATTACCACGGAATCTTTTAACATGCGCTGTTTATCGCCTCATTCGGAAGACTAGCCTTAGACCATCATGTAAGATTTTTCCTGGGAAGGTTATCCCTGTCGGCCATTTGTTCTGATGTGTATACTGACGTAAAACTGAACAATAATAACTCTCTGTCTGTCTGTCTGTCTGTCTGTCTGTCTGTCTGTCTGTCTGTCTGCCTGTCTGTCTGGTGGCTGTCTGTCTGTCTGTCTGGCTGTCTGTCTGGCTGTCTGTCTGGCTGTCTCGCTCTCTCTATCTCCGTCTGTCCACGGCCTTCGCGATGGCTACAGTCTGTTGGTCTGTCTGTCTCTTTCCTTTTCTCTCTGCCCGTCTGCCCCCTTCTCTCTCTCTCTCTCTCCTCTCTCTCTCTGTCTTTTCTGTCTGTCTCTCTCACTCACTCTCTCTTTCTTTCTTTCTCTCTGTCTCTTGCTCTCTGTCTGTCTCTGTCTGTCTCTGTCTGTCTATCTGTCTCTGTCTCTCTGTCTCTGTTTCTCTCCACATACATTTTCATTTTCTTGTTATCGATGCATCTGCACCCAGCTCTCTTGATCTCTACTGATGCTCGTCCTTACGAAGTTTGATCCTATTCTAACAAAAAATCGATCTGCTAACAGCAAAAACTTTGGAGCGGCTTGCATCATCAATACGTAGCGAGCTGATTTAAGATAATTATGTGGTCTGAGCTGGCCTTTCTCTCTCGTTATGGACTGGCGTGGAGTTTGTCGATGAGCTCGCTGATGTCTTTGTTATTTTCTCCAAACCAGTCCCTTTGTTTACGATTTCCAAAAACCCAGGGTTATCACCCACAGCGCTGTACATGTCATCTTTGAATGGTTTTCCATTCTTACTGTACATTCTCTTTCTCATGCTCTATGTGGGATGATTTTTTCCTGAAGCTTCTCTTTTGAATAGGTGCCTTTTGCTGTTTTGCATATAGTGGGCGATGTTCAACTTCAGTACTCCTGTACAGGTTTGTTCTCA
>CM060312.1:6275027-6277527 GCA_030674185.1 Monoplex corrugatus | reverse complement strand
AAACACCCATCAACATAATCAGACATCTGTTAAAGACAAAACAACCATCAACATAATCAGACATCTGTTAAAGACAAAACACACCATCAACATAATCAGACATCTGTTAAAGACAAAACAACCATCAACATAATCAGACATCTGTTAAAGACAAAAACACACCATCAACATAATCAGACATCTGTTAAAGACAAAACACCATCAACATAATCAGACATCTGTTAAAGACAAAACAACCATCAACATAATCAGACATCTGTTAAAGACAAAACAACCCTATCAACATAATCAGACATCTGTTAAAGACAAAAACACCATCAACATAATCAGACATCTGTTAAAGACAAAACACCCATCAACATAATCAGACATCTGTTAAAGACAAAACACCCCATCAACATAATCAGACATCAGTTAAAGACAAAACACACCATCAACATAATCAGACATCATGTTAAAGACAAAACACCCATCAACATAATCAGACATCTGTTAAAGACAAAACACCCCATCAACATAATCAGACATCTGTTAAAGACAAAACAACCATCAACATAATCAGACATCTGTTAAAGACAAAACACCATCAACATAATCAGACATCTGTTAAAGACAAAAACACCATCAACATAATCAGACATCTGTTAAAGACAAAAACACCCATCAACATAATCAGACATCTGTTAAAGACAAAACACCATCAACATAATCAGACATCTGTAAAGACAAAACAACATCAACATAATCAGACATCTGTTAAAGACAAAACACCCATCAACATAATCAGACATCTGTTAAAGACAAAACACCCATCAACATAATCAGACATCTGTCAAAGACAAAAACAACCATCAACATAATCAGACATCTGTTAAAGACAAAACACCCATCAACATAATCAGACATCTGTTAAAGACAAAACAACCATCAACATAATCAGACATCTGTTAAAGACAAAAACACCATCAACATAATCAGACATCTGTTAAAGACAAAAACACCATCAACATAATCAGACATCTGTTAAAGACAAAAACAACCCATCAACATAATCAGACATCTGTTAAAGACAAAAACACCCATCAACATAATCAGACATCTGTTAAAGACAAAACAACATCAACATAATCAGACATCTGTTAAAGACAAAACAACCCATCAACATAATCAGACATCTGTTAAAGACAAAACAACCATCAACATAATCAGACATCTGTTAAAGACAAAACACCCATCAACATAATCAGACATCTGTTAAAGACAAAACACCCATCAACATAATCAGACATCTGTTAAAGACAAAACAACCATCAACATAATCAGACATCAGTTAAAGACAAAACACCCATCAACATAATCAGACATCAGTTAAAGACAAAACACCCATCAACATAATCAGACATCTGTTAAAGACAAAACAACCATCAACATAATCAGACATCTGTTAAAGACAAAAACACCATCAACATAATCAGACATCGTTAAAGACAAAACAACCATCAACATAATCAGACATCTGTTAAAGACAAAAAACACCCATCAACATAATCAGACATCTGTTAAAGACAAAACAACCATCAACATAATCAGACATCTGTTAAAGACAAAACAACCCATCAACATAATCAGACATCTGTTAAAGACAAAACACCCATCAACATAATCAGACATCTGTTAAAGACAAAACACCCATCAACATAATCAGACATCTGTTAAAGACAAAAACACCCCATCAACATAATCAGACATCAGTTAAAGACAAAAACACCCATCAACATAATCAGACATCAGTTAAAGACAAAAAACCCCATCAACGTAATCAGACATCTGTTAAAGACAAAACACCACATCAACATAATCAGACATCTGTTAAAGACAAAAACACCCCATCAACATAATCAGACATCAGTTAAAGACAAAAACACCCATCAACATAATCAGACATCGTTAAAGACAAAAAAACCATCAACATAATCAGACATCTGTTAAAGACAAAAACAACCATCAACATAATCAGACATCTGTTAAAGACAAAAACAACCACAACATAATCAGACATCTGTTAAAGACAAAAACAACCACACATAATCAGACATCTGTTAAAGACAAAAACACCCCATCAACATAATCAGACATCTGTTAAAGACAAAACACACCATCAACATAATCAGACATCAGTTAAAGACAAAACAACCTATCAACATAATCAGACATCTGTTAAAGACAAAACAACCATCAACATAATCAGACATCTGTTAAAGACAAAAAACACCATCAACATAATCAGACATCTGTTAAAGACAAAACAACCATCAACATAATCAGACATCTGTTAAAGACACAAAACACCCATCAACATAATCAGACATCTGTTAAAGACAAAACACACCATCAACATAATCAGACATCTGTTAAAGACAAAAACACACCTCATCATACATAATCAGACATCTGTTAAAGACAAAAACACCCATCAACATAATCAGACATCTGTTAAAGA
>CM060312.1:6267527-6270027 GCA_030674185.1 Monoplex corrugatus | reverse complement strand
TTTATAAATGGTAATGTGTGTTTATAAATGGTAATGTGTGTTTATAAATGGTATTGTGTGTTTATAAATGGTATTGTGTGTTTATAAATGGTAATGTGTGTTTATAAATGGTATTGTGTGTTTATAAATGGTAATGTATGTTTATAAATGGTAATGTGTGTTTATATATGGTAATGTGTGTTTATAAATGGTAATATATGTTTATAAGTGGTAATGTGTGTTTATAAATGGTAATGTGTGTTTATATATGGTAATGTGTGTTTATAAATGGTAATGTGTGTTTATAAATGGTAATGTGTGCGTATGCGACCAAGAGAGTTTATTTCATTATTTTCTTTCTTTTTGTTTTTTCTTTTCTGTTTTTTCTGGGGGGTACTGCACCGTCACGCACTGTTCCTGTGTTATTACCACCACCACCCCTCCCTATGCTATTTAGTTAGCCAAGGTCTTCAAGTTCGACTCTTCAAAACCCATCGAAAGTAAATTCACCCCAACAGCAGGGAATGATGGGCAACAGAATCTAATCTGGGACAATTGTTGACAATGTGATAATGATCAGAAGGGGCTGAAAGTGATGATGCTATGGAGTTGTTCCATTTGGGGCTGAGACTGTGTGACAGTGCTGTCCTCACAGCTTATTTCACTAATCGTATCCTGGCTGTTCAACCAGCCTCAAAGACCGAAGGACAGACAGACAGACAGACACACACACACACACACACACACACACACACACACACACACACACACACACACATACACACACACACACACATATATATATATATATATATATATACATATATACGCACACACACACATACAAACACGCACACACACACACACACAAATATATATGTATATATATACACACACGCACACACACAGGCACACACACAAACACACACACACACTCTCTCACAATCACTTTCTCTCCCTCCCTCTATCTTTCTCCCTCTCTCTCTCTCTCTCTCTCAAATACACAGACTCACATACAAACACACATACACACGCTCGCACACACACACACAGACTCTCTCTCTCTCTCCTTCTCTCTCTCTCTCTGTCTCTCTCTCTCTCTCTCTCTCTCTCTCTCGCGCGCGCGCGCGCATGACTAAAAACGAATAACGCTTAAACCTCCAATATTACATTGGGTAGATATGTCCTCCTCATTGATGTCTGGCAGCGTACAGAAAATGTATCGTGGAATCAATGCCTGTCTCAGGAACTGTGTTTACTTTATGTCTCAGAGGAGGTCACGACATTCTTTTGCATTAACCATGTCCCTCTCTGCCCTCCACCCAGACAGCTTTTTCTCTCTGACAAACACACGCACATCATACTAAGAATAAACCTTCAACCTGCCACACTTCTTCATTAAATTAACCTGCTCATCGATCAAGTTTTCATTAATATTTGTTTTTTATTTTCTCTCTTTATTTTAAATAGTTGTTTTCATCTCAGGACGAATGCCATCCCTGGACTTGTCTCAAGGCACGCACTAAACGATACAGGGGTTGTACGTGTATGTCTTGTGATACTGCCATCCCCGTGAGCAACATTTGTTATGTATAATCTTCTGTGTTAAAATCAAAATGATGTCTGTCTGTCTGTCTGTGCCTTGTTGCTTTCCTCCACACAAAGCTGACGTTCTGTTTTCTTCCTCTCCTCTTTTGTCCGTCTTCTGTTCACACACACACGAACACACACACACCACACACACACACACACAAACACACACTCTCTCTCTCTCTTTCTCTCTCTCATACACACACATACCATGTACACACACCCTCACACACACCCACGCACACACATACACATACGCTCGAACACACACACACACACACACACACAAACAAACACACAAACACACACATGCAAAACACAAACCAACACAACACACGCGCATGCTAAACACACACGCACACACATGCAAAACACAAACACACACACAAGCATGCCAAAACATATGTGCACACATATACACACACACACACTCACGCAAACACACACACACACACGCTCACACAAACACACACACACCACCACCACCACCACCCCAGAAACACACACGCACGCACATTCACCCCACAAAAATATACGTTCGTAAATACACTGTCATTTTGTTGCTCTCAGTGCGGATGAACTTACCTCGTTTTGTCCTGGGTTCACAGCCCTGATAACGATGGATGATCCTCGAAGGAGGAAAATCAATTTGCTATCAGCACAAATAGTGAAGCCGCTTGCGTCACCAATACACTGACAGTTGATTTAATAAGACAATTATGTGTTTTCGACTTATCTCTGCTCTGTCTCTGTCTCTCTCTGATTTTGTCTCTCTCTCTCTCTGTGCGTGCGTGCATGCGTGTTTATGTGTGTGTGTATGTGTGTGTGTGTGTGTGTGTGTGTGTGTGTGTGTGTGTGTGTGTGTGTGTGTGTGTGTGTGTGTGTGTCCATTTCTCACTCTGTCTTTCTCTGTTTCTCTCCCTCTGTCTGT
>CM060312.1:6257527-6265027 GCA_030674185.1 Monoplex corrugatus | reverse complement strand
TCATTAAATCAATTCGAAAAAAAATGTTCCAGATAGTGTGAGCATTAATGCAGCGTAGATAATGAGAAGAAAAAAAACCAAGTGAACGACGGAAAACTCAGGAGACTTATAAAACGAAAATGATCACCACGGGATATGGCTGGAACTGCATTTTCAAGAAGAGATAATGCAGGTACATATATCCTGAACCCTAAAAGAGGAAACGTTGAGTAATTTCCCTGCTACTGGTAAGGACAAGCAAACAAACAAACATCCTGGGAGGGCCACCTAGAAGCTGTTTCGTCCATCTCCCCCTCCTCCCCCGTATTTTTTTTCAATGTCTTCTTCAAAGGATTGTTTTTCGTTTGTTTCTAGATTAACTGAATATAAGTCCACAACTGTTATCTGAAATCCACAAAAGGAAACTTTTAAAATCAGTGAACGAATAAATGAATAAATAAACAAATTAATAAATAAATACATAAAAAAAAAACTTGCATACCTGGGACATGCAATTAGAAACAATAAGTGTCACCTGATGAAAACTGTACATGTACTCCAAGGAAAAACCGAGGGCTGAAGACAGAGAGGAAGACCAACAGCATCATACATGGACAACATTGTGAACATAACCAGGATGTCTGGTAGCACAGCAATCAGAATCTGTGACGACTGGATAAGTGGAAGAAGGACTGTCAGACATCGATTGCAGCAAACTTGGATACATTCGCTTTTGTTAAGGCACACAGGTATACACAAGAACAGAAATGCAAAGTGCAATAACGATAACAATAAGAAGATTGAGGAGACAATAACATCCATGCATCGTATCCACACATCTGTAATTTGTCATGTATACACACACGAAACATAATGACAAACTAAAAGCATAAAAAGTCAGTCGAACTTTATATACACAAATAGTTTGTTACTTTTTATCACGCAGAAGACAAACGACATCATATGCATTAAATAGAAACAGAAAATAGTATCAAGTTTGTATTGTAATCAACGACATATCTACGACAGCCATTTTCCACGTTGACATTGTAAAGTGTTCATCTGTACAGTTTTTTTTTATTATTAATTTTTTTTTAGCATGATCCTACTTTTTCTTTCTGAGAACAAGACAAACAACTGTATTTTGTATGCGTTGCAGACACAGAGGAGTGAAGAAGCTGGTAGTCCAGAAAGGAACATAAATCTACAAGAACATTCGTGTGCAGACGGCATCAAATCAACTGCCAGCATACGAGGGTTACACATAAACACTTGTGGAGGGAAAAGAGAAGCAAGCAAAGAGTCACCATCACAGTACTGCTACCTCTTGAGCCACCTGTCTGAAAATGTCTTGTGTTTTACTGCACAGTCGTCAGGGACAGAAAATGACTGCATACCTCGTTACTCTCCTGTCAGCTTTGTGGGGCTGAAGCTGTTTTACCTTTTGTCAGTAAAGTCATTTACAGACGGTTGGTGTGAAGGCTACGAGTAGACAGTTATCCCCCGTCCGTCCGTCTGTCTGTCTGTCTGTCTGTCCGTCTGTCTGTCTGTGTGTTTGCTTACAATACAAGCAAGACAATACAACTAGAAGGTGTGTACACGACTGCTTCGCTGTCCAGCACAGGAATATAAACCAGACATCAATGTACGCCTGCGGGCATTTAACTATTGTTGGAATTTTCGCTGAAAGTCATGGTTCAGCAGATGGCTGTTCTTCGTACAAGGCATTCGTTCAGTCATTTACAGTAAAGATTACTGGTGACAGAACTGTGTAATACTTACAACCACTTTGCCTGCACGTACACTGTTCAGTTATGTATGGTTTTGATCAGTGTCAATGGCCGTTCACTGCTGACGTTATTTTTCGCAGATTCACAAACAACATCCCCTCTCTCGCCCTTCACTCTATGGCTGTCTCATTAATGAAAATGTTTCCGAGCAAACAGTGTATATTACATAGTCTGCGAGCAACTGAAAATAAAAGACAATCCTATGGATAAAAAGAAGGGTTCAAGCTTTTGATTTTCGTACAAAATCAATACATTATGCTACAAGCGTATCAACGGTACTGCACCTGTTTATCTTTGTGACTATCTGCAAACATACATCCCTACCCGACCTCTTCCTTCTGCTTTTGATACTACTTGTTTACAAATTCCTCGATAGAGATGTTTCACAGTCGGTCTTTTTCTGTGTCTGGTCCATACAGTTCTAACAATCCTCCCCCGTCTATTTGATAGTCACAAACTCTATCTTCCTTCAACTCTAGCTTGAAGACATACCTTTTTGTCCAGCAGTGGGTCTACCTGGTGTTCTCTTTCCCTCCAGCTTTCCTGTTGTGATCAGGTGCTCTAATTCCCCTTTCCTCATAAAATGTTGCTTGTCTTTTCCTAATCTTCTTTATCAATAATCTTTTTGTGTCTGCCTCCATCAAAAATGTCTCGTTTGTCTTCTTTGCTGTTAGCTTTTGTGTTGACTGTCTACGCCTCTCAACCGTACAACAGTATCGGTTCTATATAACATTCAAGAACTCTCTTCCTGATATTAATTGATAGGCATTTGTTGGTAAGAACGCTTTTCATCTTCTTGAATGCTGTTTTGGCTTGGCCGATTCTGCTGGCTATTTCTGATGTGCGTCTACCATCCGGTGAGATATAATAATAATAATGTTTATTTATATAGCGCATATTCCATGCAAACATGCTCACCAGCGCTTTACATTTCGCAAAACAAAAAATGTTCACAACTACGTATACAATGAGAAAACAACCACCATCAAAGCTACACAAGTAAGAAGATACATCAAAAACCACAGAATATTCAAGTTCAAACACTGACTTACGCAATGAAACAACAACAGACCTTTCGTAATAATAATAATAATAATAATAATGAGCATTTATATAGCGCACAGTCCAAAAAATTGCTTCTGGCGCTTTACAAGTACACACACACACACAGACACACACACACACACACACACACACACACACACACACACACACACACACACACACACACACGCACGCGCGCGCGCGCGCGCGCACGCACACACACACACAAACACACACACACACAACATACACGATCGCAGGTTGTCAATATCATAAGCATAAAGAAGAAGCACCACGAAGAGGAGAAGTCAGCACGAGAACAGATGTGTTTTGAGTGAGGTTTTGAAAGAGGTAATAGACTCTGCGTGCCTGAGAGGAGTTGGTAGGGTATTCCACGTAGTGGGAGCCTGGTAAGAGAAAGATCGTTGGCCATAAGTTTTTGTCCTCACAGAGGGAATGCGGAGAAGTCTAGTGTCAGATGAAGAGCGGAGAGAGCGAGAAGGAGTGTAAATGTGAACAAGTTCAGAGAGGTATTCAGGGCCAGTGCCAGAGACAGCATGGTAGGTCAGTGAAGAAATTTTGTAATCTATCCTGTCTGAGATGGGAAGCCAGTGAAGTGAGTGAAGCAAAGGAGAGACATGTTCAAATTTAGAGGACCTACAAACCAGACGGGCGGCATTATTCTGTATTCGTTGAAGTCTATGTAAGAGATGTTTAGGAAGTCCAACCAAAAGAGAGTTGCAATAGTCAAGTTTAGAGAAGATGAAAGCACAGACTAGAGTTTTAGTAGCGTCAGCAGACAGGAGGTGGCGGACAGAGCTAATCTTCCGAAGTTCAAAGTAAGCACTTCTACAAACATTTGAGATGTGTTGCTGAAAAGAGAGGGTTTGGTCAAGAGTGACCCCAAGACTGCGAACAGCGGAAGAAAAGGGAACTGTGATATTGCCCATTTCAAGAGAAGTGGGCAAAGATGGTTGGCTGAGAAATTTCTTGGGGCAAGCTAGGAGGAGTTCCGTTTTGTCATCATTTAGCTGAAGTTTATTTTGTGTCATCCATACCTTCAGGTCTGAAATGCACCCCTGCGTCCGAGCCATCAGCCCATCAATTTCATTAATGGAAGCCGACTGATGAACCTGAGTATCATCAGCGAAGCTCTCATGTGACATGGCGTGACGACTGATGACATCGGACACAGGTGACGCATACAGCACAAAAAGCATGGGTCTCAGAACAGACCCTTGTGGGACGCCGGAAGACAGAACAGATGGTTCAGAAGAAACACCCTTCACACAGACAGTTTGAGTGCGATCGACTAGATAGGATGACCGTTCCCAGATATTTAAACTTATGAGCCTGTCTCAAAGTTGTACCATTTGCTGATATTTTGCTTGAAGGGATTTCATGGGGTTTTTTGTTTGTTTTCTTTTTTTTAAATTTTTTTTTACATATTATCATGACTTCAGTCTTCTTGCTATTTAGCTCCAGCCCTTTATTTTTGCTTTCTAGTTCTATTATATTCACAAGGTTTTGTACGTCCCTTTCATTTTCTGCAATCAGTACTGTATCATCTGCGTAACGAATGTTGTTTATCATTTTTCCTCCAACCTTTATCCCAGGGCATTTTTCTAGGGCGAAAATCAAAAAGTTGTCTTCTTAGGAAGCAGTCGATCAAAATACCATGCAGAACATACATTTCGGTGAGTATGGTCAGTCATTTCATGATGACCCAACACTGCCCTTAACCCTTTGACTCCCGCCATCATCCTGCATTGTCAACCATGCTCATCATCATCATCAGGTGCCTTGCCGCATGGCGTTGGCGATTATGGACTTCCATCTGTCTCTATCTCTTGTTGCCTCAAGATTGTCTTCCACCCTCCTTGTCCCCAGCCACTCTGCAAGTCCGTCTGGTATCTTCTCCCTGGGTCTACCCGGTGCTCTCTTTCCCGTTGTGACCAGGTGCTCCAATTCCCCTTTCCTCATAAAATGGCCTATGAATGTTGCCTGTCTTTTCCTAATCTTCCTTATGAATGATCTTCTTGTGTTTGCCTCCATCAAGACTACAAAAACGTCATCCTTTGACTCCCTCGCTCTATCCACCAAACAACTGGACAGATCTTCCCCCGTCTGTTCGACATTCATGAACTCTGTCTTCCTATTCAAGTCTGGCTTGAAGATATATCTTTTAGTCCAGCAGTGATTTCCTCCTCTACGTGCCCGTTCTTTTGCCCCACTGCTCACCTGTCCTCCACCTCTCAGTTTGTGTGTGCTTTGTGCCCTGCAGTATGCTGGTGGATAGGGTGAGGGAGACAAAGAGTGAAGTTTCTGCAGCTGGTGGATAGGGTGAGGGAGTCAAAGGGTGAAGTTTCTGCAGCCGGTGGATAGGGTGAGGGAGTCAAAGGGTGAAGTTTCTGCAGCTGGTGGATAGGGTCAGGGAGTCAAAGTTTCTGCAGCTGGTGGATAGGGTGAGGGAATCAAAGGGTGAAATTTCTGCAGCTGGTGGATAGGGTGAGGGAGACAAAGGGTGAAGTTTCTGCAGCTGGTGGATAGGGTGAGGGAGTCAAAGGGTGAAGTTTCTGCAGCTGGTGGATAGGGTCAGGGAGTCAAAGTTTCTGCAGCTGGTGGATAGGGTGAGGGAATCAAAGGGTGAAATTTCTGCAGCTGGTGGATAGGGTGAGGGAGACAAAGGGTGAAGTTTCTGCAGCTGGTGGATAGGGTGAGGGAGTCAAAGGGTGAAGTTTCTGCAGCTGGTGGATAGGGTGAGGGAGTCAAAGGGTGAAGTTTCTGCAGCTGGTGGATAGGGTGAGGGAGACAAAGGGTGAAGTTTTTGCAGTTGGTGGATAGGGTGCGGGACTCAAAGGGTTAAATTAAAAACCCAGTAAGCTGTGCAAGTCATAAAGATGTCTTGGCCATCTATTTCTGCAGCCGTCAAAATATGGTTTCATATTCATATTCACTTCTTATGTCACAGTGGATTTACCATGTGAAACTCGGAGTGCTCGCCCCTTTTGAGAGCGCGTCGCTGCAGTGCATCGCCACCCCTCATGCCCCTCCCCCTCCCCCCCCCCCCCCCCCCCCCAGGGACCTAGAAAATCATCCTGTCACTGCAATGATTCATACCAGGGCAGCCAGGCGAAAGCCATGCTTTTCTCGATTTTCAACTGCCATTGGATCTTTAGCGTGCGGAAGAATAGAAACACTGAGTGTATGAGAAGGGGATAAGAAACGTTGAGTGTATGAAAAGAGGAATAGAAAGAGTGTACGAAAAGAGGAATAGAAACACTGAGTGTATGGAAAGAGCATTAGAAACGTTGAGTGTATGAGAAGAGGAATAGAAAGAGTGTACGAAAAGAGGAATAGAAACTCTGAGTGTATGGAAAGAGCATTAGAAACGTTGAGTGTATGAGAAGAGGAATAGAAAGAGTGTACGAGAAGAGGAATAGAAACTCAGAGTGTATGGAAAGAGCATTAGAAACGTTGAGTGTATGAGAAGAGGAATAGAAAGAGTGTACGAGAAGAGGAATAGAAAGAGTGTACGAGAAGAGGAATAGAAAGAGTGTACGAGAAGAGGAATAGAAAGAGTGTACGAGAAGAGGAATAGAAAGAGTGTATGAGAAGAGGAATAGAAAGAGTGTATGAGAAGAGGAATAGAAAGAGTGCATGAGAAGAGGAATAGAAAGAGTGTACGAGAAGAGGAATAGAAAGAGTGTATGAGAAGAGGAATAGAAAGAGTGTATGAGAAGAGGAATAGAAAGAGTGTACGAGAAGAGGAATAGAAAGAGTGCATAAGCAGAGGAATAGAAAGAGTGTACGAGAAGAGGAATAGAAACTCTGAGTGCATAAGCACAGGATGAGAAACAGTGTATGAGAAAAGGAATCGAAACGCTGAGTTTTTGAGTAGAGGAATAGAAAGAGTGTACGAGAAGAGGAATAGAAAGAGTGTACGAGAAGAGGAATAGAAAGAGTGTACGAGAAGAGGAATAGAAAGAGTGTACGAGAAGAGGAATAGAAAGAGTGTACGAGAAGAGGAATAGAAAGAGTGTACGAGAAGAGGAATAGAAACTCTGAGTGCATAAGTAGAGGAATAGAAACAGTGTATGAGAAGAGGAATAGAAGCTCTGAGTGCATAAGTAGAGGAATAGAAACAGTGTATGAGAAAAGGAATCGAAACGCTGAGTTTTTGAGAAGAGGAAAAGAAATTCTGCTTATGAAAGAAGAAATGGAAACGCTGGGTTTATGAGAAGATGGACAGAAACAGTAAGTTTATGAGAAGATGGACAGAAACAGTAAGTTTATGAGAAGATGGACAGAAACAGTAAGTTTATGAGAAGATGGACAGAAACAGTAAGTTTATGAGAAGATGGACAGAAACAATAAGTTTATGAGAAGATGGACAGAAACAGTAAGTTTATGAGAAGATGGACAGAAACAGTAAGTTTATGAGAAGATGGACAGAAACAATAAGTTTATGAGAAGATTGATAGAAACAATAAGTTTATGAGAAGATGGACAGAAACAGTAAGTTTATGAGAAGATGGACAGAAACAGTAAGTTTATGAGAAGATGGACAGAAACAATAAGTTTATGAGAAGATGGACAGAAACAATAAGTTTATGAGAAGATGGACAGAAACAGTAAGTTTATGAGAAGATGGACAGAAACAATAAGTTTATGAGAAGATGGACAG
>CM060312.1:6247527-6250027 GCA_030674185.1 Monoplex corrugatus | reverse complement strand
AGTGTGAGGCCAGTCCATTCACTGATGTTGTCCTCCAGTGTGAGGCCAGTCCATTGACTGATGTTGTCCTCCAGTGTGAGGCCAGTCCATTGACTGATGTTGTCCTCCAGTCTCTTTCTCTGTCCTCCTCTCCTTATGCCTCCTTGCAATGTTCCTTGTAGAATGGTTTGTGGCATCAGTGATTAAAACTGGGCAGAATTTGATTATTCTACTTACTTGTTGATATAGTATTTTGCTCAGGAAGTTATGTGAGCTTCCATACTTACATATACACTGCTTAAGGCAGCATTTTCAGTTGTACAGAATGATAAAAGTTTTTAAAGCTGGTCTCACCTGATCTTGATTCCCAAAGTATACATATTGATGGGAAAGAAAATAGGCTCTGAGACATTACAATATATATATATTTATCATGTACTTCATGTATGATGAATGTAGTTTTTATGACATTTTGCTCCATAAAAAATGGTATGTATCATGTGTGTAAGTTAACCGAATGTAGGAAAAAAAGTCACAGGAAAAAAAGTCACAGAAAAAAAGTCACAAAATTGAGTAGGAAAAAAAGTCACAGGAAAAAAAGTCACAATCAAACAAAGCCTTCAAGTCAAGTTTATTTCATCTGAGCAGGATAAAATGTCATAGATTCAAGATAGTCAGTAAACGATTTTTAAAACTGCAACAATACCAGTCTAGCTCCTCTAGCTATATGCAGACCCCACTCATATGCATCAATTAAGATTAGGTCTCTCTCTCTCTCTCTCTCTCTCTCTCCTCTCTCTCTCTCTCGCTCTCTCTCTCTCTCGCTCTCTCTCTCTCTCTCTCTCTCTCTCTCACACACACACACACACACACACACACACACACACACACACACACACACACGCACATACTTTTTGTTGTAGAAGAGAGTACATCACACAGCTCTGTCTCACTCACTTTGAGGGTAAAGGTGCAGAATTCACGTGTCTCTGTTCAGCCTGATATTCCAGCTAACTCCTCGAAGAAGTTCCTCGACAGACTTCCTCCCATCCCGACGTTCGATACAGAGATTTCGCAGTCGCTCCTGCATCAGCACGTATCGTCGCTGGACTCGCTTGGCCGGTGGATTGCCTACAGCATCTTGCTGCATGATTGTGCGGACAGTGGCCTCTTCTTTTTGGAACCACTCTATTATTCTCCATATGGAAGGATGATAATGTCCAACAAGGTTCCTGAATTTGTTATTCCATCCTTCGCATATGTTGTTCGTACGTGGGACGTTGTCAATGGTTGCATTGTGGACGTTCCAAATTGCAGGGGGAAACAGGGGTGGAATTCGGCGCATTCTGACAAGGTGCAGCTGCCGCTCCATCTCCTTGCAGGTTGCTGTTGAATCGGGCGGTAGCGTCCAGAAACGTATGTTTGGTCAAAGTAATTGAGGAGGTCTTCCACTTCAGGTGGGTCTTGGGGCAGATTGTTCCTCAGAAAGACCATACCCTCTTGAACATCATTCAGAGGAAGGAAGGCCAAACCGTCCATCATCCCACAAAACGATCGAAACTCTTGGTTAGTGTGGTACCTGGGTGCTAGACCCAACTCCTGGATCTTCCTCCATGTTGACTGTGAAAGATGATAAAAGCATCCCCTGCAGTGGACATCCCTACCAAACACAGCAACAGCAGCTGTGAGGACAGTATCTTCGAAGTCTGTTACTACAGTCTGCACACTCAGTTCCAAGTCTGTTACTACAGTCTGCACACTCAGTTCCAAGTCTGTTACTACAGTCTGCACACTCAGTTCCAAGTCTGTTACTACAGTCTGCACACTCAGTTCCAAGTCGAGTTCTGCACACTTGTCTACAACAGCTTCAAACAGATGTTCGTAGGAAGCCCAGGTTTTCGCTGGTAAAAGAGCATAGACAACAGTCACACGCGGAAGTGCTACTCGCGGTAGTCTTACACACGCGATAGTGTTACACACGCGGAAGTGTTACACGCAGTAGTGTTACACGCAGTAGTGTTACTCGCGGTAGTGTTACACTCGTGATAGTCTTACACGCGGTATAGCTATAGCTTTACAGGTATAGCTGTGACTTTTTTTCCTGTGACTTTTTTTCTGTGACTTTTTTTCTGTGACTTTTTTTCCTGTGACTTTATTTCCGATCACCAGTTAACCATTACATATAGTTACCACATCATTCTGTTTCATACAACTAGTGTTTTGTGTTGTTCGTGTGACTTCATCTTTACGGTAGCAGCCAGCACAATGCTACCATGTCGGCTTCAAGCTGTGATGTGTGCCAAGACAAGAGTTGTGAGTAGTTTTCACACGTAGCCACTGATCACTTTCAACAAACCTCTCCACACTGCTCCCCACCGGGACTCGCTTAGGTGACGTCAAGTAGTCGGCGCCAGACTCATCAACTCTGTAGGCTGGGACGAGAAAAAAAAAAGATTCTGATGGTCAAGCCATATTCACTCTCTCCTTTTATGTGCTTTAGTAACACGTTTTGTGCAATATT
>CM060312.1:6240027-6242527 GCA_030674185.1 Monoplex corrugatus | reverse complement strand
ATAGGGTTAAAGATCCTGTAGGTACTCCCTCAACCTGTCCAGGGTGTGGGACTCAAAGGGTTAAGGATCCTATAGGTACTCGCTCAACCCTGTCCAGGGTGTGGGACTCGTAGGGTTAAAGATCCTGTGGGCAATGTCAGTGGCTGGCTTTGCGAAAACTTGGAAAACGCCCAGCATGCACGCCCACCAACAACGCAGACTACGTAACAACACAGTAGAGTGTGGTCAGCTAGCCTCACAGCTCAGGTTCTCTGAGCTCCCCTAAAAGTTTATTTGTGTATGTGAAAAGCGCAGTGAATCCAAAAGAGTTCGCAAGATACTGCTGTACAAGAACAATTTATGATTAGCGTCAAGCAAATTATTATTTTCAGAAGGCAGCCTGACGTATGGTAGCAAGACCAACTCATTTGGTGAAGACTACAGGAAGTCCCACAGCACTTATATCGTAGGGGAGAAGGATAGTCGTTACATCAACGTTTATCAGGGGTGATATTATGGGGTGATGGTTTATCAGGGGTGATATTATGGGATGATGGTTTATCAGGGGTGATATTATGGGTGATGGTTTATCAGGGGTGATATTATGGGATGATGGTTTATCAGGGGTGATATTATGGGGTGATGGTTTATCAGGGGTGATATTATGGGTGATGGTTTATCAGGGGTGATATTATGGGGTGATGGTTTATCAGGTGTGATATTACTAGGTGATGGTTTATCAGGGATGATATTATGGGGTGATGGTTTATCAGGGGTGATATTATGGGGTGATGGTTTATCAGGGATGATATTATGGGGTGATGGTTTATCAGGGGTGATATTATGGGGTGATGGTTTATCAGGGATGATATTATGGGGTGATGGTTTATCAGGGGTGATATTATGGGGTGATGGTTTATCAGGGGTGATATTATGGGGTGATGGTTTATCGGTGGTGATATTATGGGGTGATGGTTTATCAGGGGTGATATTATGGGGTGATGGTTTATCAGGGTGATATTATGGGGTGATGGTTTATCAGTGGTGATATTATGGGTGATGGTTTATCAGGGGTGATATTATGGGGTGATGGTTTATCAGGGGTGATATTATGGGGTGATGGTTTATCAGTGGTGATATTATGGGGTGATGGTTTATCAGGGGTGATATTATGGGGTGATGGTTTATCGGTGGTGATATTATGGGGTGATGGTTTATCAGGGGTGATATTATGGGGTGATGGTTTATCAGGGGTGATATTATGGGGTGATGGTTTATACAGGGGTGATATTATGGGGTGATGGTGTTTATCAGGGGTTATATTATGGGGTGATGGTTTATCAGGGGTGATATTATGGGGTGATGGTTTATCAGTGGTGATATTATGGGGTGATGGTTTATCGGTGGTGATATTATGGGGTGATGGTTTATCGGTGGTGATATTATGGGGTGATGGTTTATCGGTGGTGATATTATGGGGTGATGGTTTATCGGTGGTGATATTATGGGGTGATGGTTTATCGGTGGTGATATTATGGGGTGATGGTTTATCGGTGGTGATATTATGGGGTGATGGTTTATCAGGGTGATATTATGGGGTGATGGTTTATCAGGGGTGATATTATGGGGTGATGGTTTATTGGGGGTGATATTATGGGTGATGGTTTATCAGGGGTGATATTGTGGGGTGATGGTTTATCAGGGGTGATATTATGGGGTGATGGTTTATCAGGGGTAATATTATGGGGTGATGGTTTATCGGTGGTGATATTATGGGGTGATGGTTTATCGGTGGTGATATTATGGGTGATGGTTTATCGGTGGTGATATTATGGGGTGATGGTTTATCAGGGGTGATATTATGGGGTGATGGTTTACCAGGGGTGATATTATGGGGTGATGGTTTATCGGTGGTGATATTATGGGGTGATGGTTTATCAGGGGTGATATTATGGGGTGGTGGTTTATCAGGGGTGATATTATGGGGTGATGGTTTATCAGGGATGATATTATAGGGTGATGGTTTATCAGGGGTGATATTATGGGGTGATGGTTTATCAGGGATGATATTATAGGGTGATGGTTTATCAGGGGTAATATTATGGGGTGATGGTTTATCAGGGATGATATTATAGGGTGATGGTTTATCAGGGGTGATATTATGGGGTGATGGTTTATCAGGGGTTATATTATGGGGTGATGGTTTATCAAGGGTGATATTATGGGTTGATGGTTTATCAAGGGTGATATTATGGGGTGATGGTTTATCAAGGGTGATATTATGGGGTGATGGTTTATCAAGGGTTATATTATGGGGTGATGGTTTATCAGGGGTTATATTATGGGGTGATGGTTTATCAAGGGTGATATTATGGGGTAATGGTTTATCAGGGGTAATATTAGTGGCGTGATGGTTTATCAGGGGTGATATTATGGGGTGATGGTTTATCAGGGGTGATATTATGGGTGATGGTTTATCAGGGGTGATATTATGGGGTGATGGTTTATCGGTGGTGATATT
>CM060312.1:6215027-6222527 GCA_030674185.1 Monoplex corrugatus | reverse complement strand
ACACACACACACACACACACACACACACACACACTTACCAGATTGACCTTAACTGTCCGGATTGAATTCAGTCACATTACACACACACACAACACACACACACACACACACACACACACACACACACACACAACATACACACACACTTACACACACATACAAACACACACACACACACACACACACACCACACACACTTACCAGATTGACCTTAACTGTCCCGATTGAATTCAGTCACATTACACACAGACACAGACACACACACACACACACACACACACACACACTTGCACACACACACACACATACACACGCACACACACACACTTACACACACACACACACTTACACACACACACTTACACGCACACACACACACACTTACACACACACACACACACACACACACACACACACACACACACACACTTACACATACACACACACACTGGTCTAAAATCACTTTAGTGAATAGACATTAAATCAAAGACCACCACACACACACACACACACACACTTACCAGATTGACCTTAACTGTCCCGATTGAATTCAGTCACATTACACACACACACACACACACACACACACACACACACACACACACACACACACACACACACATTTACACACACACACACTTACACACACACACACACACACACACACACTTACACACACATACACACACACACGACACACGTCATCAACATGGCGATGGTAGCCACCTAAAAATTTTCTGTGCTGCGTGCCATCACACTTAAATACAGCCATGACGAGAATGAGATGTCTACGGTCGGGATCCTGTGCCCTTAAGAAGTCGTCAACCTTTTCTGACGATTTCGCCGATAACAACATCACTGGTGGAAAGAAAAGTACTAACATCGCTGCGAAGGCTGTCACCGCTTCGCCAGATGCGAAGAGGAGCACCGATGCCGGCCCAGGGACAGATCTCCGCAACGACTCCATCAGTCAGTTGAAATCGGTTATAGTCGCACTATCCGACCGTATTCAGTCTCTCGAACGATTTGTGACTGAACATATGCGGGAGATGGGCAGTGGGGCGCTGAATAGCGGAAGGACGCTGTCAGTCTGCGTGTCGGTTGGGACGCAAACGGACCCCAACCACACAGACAAACCACAACCAGGTCCTTCACCGCTGCCCATCTCTTACGCGGAGGCAGCCAAACGGGTGACTACACCACCAGTCACCTCAACAACCCCGTCTGGATCTACTCCTTTGGCGTCAAGATCGTCAAAACAACCAAAAATCAAACGATCTCCTGAAAGGCGGACCAACATCACGCGCCAGGAAAATGACGTCAAACCTGTGACGAAAATACCACCAAAAGAACAGACCGACGGAAAAGCTGCCTCTCGCGTCAAATCCAAGATCTCACAAAAAGAAAAAGTAAACTCTGCACTACCAACAGTTCTTCTTGTTCACGATACCGTATTAAATGGCGTATACGGTCACAGACTTGGTCGTTCATATGGTTTCAACGTTACAACAAATAAAATTTCTTCTGTGGACAAAATTTCTAAGTTCCTCAAAGAATCGCCCACCGGTGAATTTGATTGTTTTGTTCTACATTGTGGAATGTATGATCTGAAGGCCAACGATCCCCAAACAATTTGTAAGAAATTCGTGACAACCGTTGAGGAAATTGTGACCACACATCCTAAAAGTAAAATAGTCATTAGCAAGACAGCACCAGTGCGTGACAGGGACCTTCAAATAAAAATAGATCTTTTTAACGCCCTGCTTCACTCCGAACTTTACGGTCGCAACAACATCTCTTGGATCATGGAAATTTGAAATCAAAATTCCACTCTACTTTCAAAGACAATGTGCATCCCAATCGGCTCGGCTCATCTATCCTTGCCAAAAACATCGGCAGACATATCAACAGAGTCTTATGGGAGATACCGAAACATAAAACTCGTCATCATCAAAGTAAGAGATCTCGGAACAACCCATTCACCATCTACGACAAGGGCTACAACACATTCTACTGTTCAAGACCACCCCCTTCCGATGAGTCCCAGAGTCCATGGTGGAATGGTGCCATCTACTATCAACTTTTACCATCCATTGAGAGATCTCGGTGACTGGTGAAACTGTATTTATGTTGTGTACGCACCAGCGTCAGGATGAACTTAGTAGCGACTTTCATATATTGATTTTTTCTGTCGCTTACAGGTTGTTCTTACTTTCGCCAAAACTATCAGCATCCTTGATTTCTTTTAAAATTTTATTTTTTGTTACTTCCTTTATATAGTTGTTTCCTACTGGGGTTTTTGTTTGTTTGTTTGTGTGTTAGTTATGCAAGTCAAAAAACGTTCTAAAACAGATTTTTCTGTTCTTCAGTGGAACAGTCGCTCCATCAATATTAATCTTCTTCATCTCCAGCACTACTTATCCGAAAATAAGCATCATATTATCGCCTTACAATCCATGAATGTGACGAAAAGTAAATTACCAAAGTTAGAGGACTATTACTATCCTCCTGTGACACACATTTGTGATCATAACTCTAAGACATATGCAGCTATATATATCCGTAAAGATGTGGACTATAAAATCATTCAGCCTCCTGTGCCAAAGGACACGGATGGTGTTTATTGTGTGGCTGTGAAAGTAAAAATTAACTATGTATCAACTTTAAATATCATGTCTGTATATTTTCCACGTGGCCCTGATGGAAACAACAGTGACTGGCTACGAACTTTAGAACATGCTGAGAAATGGTTGATCGCCGGAGATTTTAATGCCCATTCTCCATTCTGGGACAAAGACTGCCAATATGTGTCTAACAATTGTTTTGTTGAAAACATCGTTGACTCTGGCTTGGTATTATTAAATGACGGTCGAATAACTAGACTACCAGATAATCCTAAACATAAAGCTTCCGCCACTGACTTGACTTTATTATCTCCTGACCTTGTCATTAATTGTATATGGGATATTACATCCGACTCCCTTGGAAGTGATCATCTACCAATTGTCACAGTTATTGATGAATTATTTGCTAAAGCACCAGAACAAGATGACTGTATTCCTAGATATTTGTACAACCGTGCAAACTGGGTAAAATACCACACGATCTTAATGGGAAAAGATTGCACGTTCAATGAGAGCGACAGTGTTAATTATATGTATTCACACTTTACAAACACATTACATGAGGCAGCAAAAGATTCAATTCCAAAAAGGAAAAATGTAAACAAAGGTAATTTTGTTGGAAATAGCTGGTGGAATCAATTATGTGAAGAAGCTAAGAACGAAAAAAAGAAAATGTACAAAACCTACATAAAAACTAAATCTCCAGAAGACCATTACAATATGAAAATGGCAAAGATTCATTCAAACAAGGTCATAGCCCAAGCCAAAAAGAGATATTGGACAGATTTCTGTTCTCAACAAATTTCCGGTCCAAAAGATCTTCCTAAAATTTGGAATAAGGTCAAAGAAATGAAAAATGGATTTCATTTACAACAGTTTCCTATTAAGATTAGAGACAATGAATTTCCTTCGTCATCTGAGAAAGCTGAAGAATTTGTACAGTTCTTTTCAAGAGCAAGTAATTCCAGTAGCTTGTCTCCACCAATTCAGGAGAAAAGACGGAAAATTGAGGAATCTGTAGAATACTCAGATCCTCCCCCCGATAGCCACATGTACATAAATTCAAAAATTACGTTACAAGAACTTAAAGATGCTCTTCTCTCTTTGATCAATAAAAAATCAGCTGTAGGTCTGGATGGCATTTCGTATACGCTTTTAAATCATTTACCAGAGAAATGGATTAAATATTTACACCATATCATACTAAAATGCTGGGAAAGTGGTCACATACCTGACATTTGGAAGAATTCAATTGTGATACCTGTACTGAAAGCTAATAAACCACGCTCTGATACAGGTAGTTACAGGCCTATCTCGCTTACATCCCATGTTTCGAAACTAATGGAAAAAATTACTCTGAATCGACTGACTTATTTTTGTGAGAAAAATAATATAATACCTATTAACCAGTCTGGATTTCGAAAAGGTAGATCGACGACAGACCATTTAGTCAAATTAACAACTCAAATAAAAACTCAGTTTGCGAGTAGGAAAAATGTCTTAGCTACCTTTTTTGATCTTAAAAAAGCGTATGATCAAGTCTGGCATGCAAGACTTTTGTTGAAATTGAAACATATTGGTCTCAAAGGTAATATTTATTATTTCATCAAAGCATTTATAAGTAATCGAAGTATAGTCGCTAAAATAAGTAATACATACTCTGAAAAACGACCTGTAAACATGGGAATTCCACAGGGTTCCATAATATCTCCTCTTTTATTTAATATTTTGATCAATGACCTGCCATCACAAGTCTCTAACAATGTGAACTTAGCTCAGTACGCTGATGATATAGCGCTCTGGATGAACGTTTCGTTGAAAAGGAAGACTTCCTTAAGAGAAATAACCTATATTAAAAAGATCTATCAACGTGAAATTGATCACATTTCCACTTACTTGAAAGTTAACGGTCTGGAAATATCCAATGAAAAGACACATATGATTCTTTTTAATAATGGTTTCAGTCCTAAAGAGTTACCACTGTTCAAAATTGATAATGAGGAACTGAAATATACCACTCAGGTGAAATTTCTGGGAGTTCACTTGACTTCTAGTTTACAATGGAAAGTACATATTGATGCCTTGTTATACAAAGCCGTGAAAAGCTTTAATTTAATAAAAATAATTAGTAAACAGTCATGGGGGCAGGACACTAAAACGTTATTACATCTTGTTACAGCTTTAGTCAGATCAAAGTTGACTTATGGCCAAGAGGTCTATTTTTCAGCCCCAAAATGTTATTTGAAAAAACTTCAAAGCTTAGATAGTAAAGCTGTTAAATGTGCTCTTGGGGTACCGGTGTATACAAAAACACAAGAAGTATATAAAATAGCCGGCATCCTTCCTTTGGAAGACTGGAGGAAGTTATCAGCTGCTAAATATATAGTTAGAGCAAATGCAGTAGCTAACTATGTTGACACGGATCTTAAAATTCGGTCTGACATCCATTTCCCCAAGAGAGCAAGAACAATAAAGGCACAAGAAACAATATCCAGTTACACAAATGAGCTCTTCGAAATTTGCAGAGTAGTTCCTAAAGAAGTTTCACATAAACTGATATGTTGTCCTCTACCCCCCTGGGAATTGTCCACTGCTACTTTTGATATCAACTACATTGAAACTGACTTGAGAAAAGATATTAATCCGCACCTGTTGGCAATTGACGTTCTGTCTCATCTGCATGAAAAATATTCACATCACTTGAAAATATTTACTGATGGCTCTGTTCTAGATGATGGTGCAGCAGGCGCTGGTTTTATAATTCCAAACTTAAAAGTAGAAAAGGCTTAGGTAGAAGGTAGAAAGAAACTCTAGGGAGAGCTAGACAACAGAAGGTCTTCAGAGAAGTAACCCCCTTTAGACAAGTGTTTCTGCCCTGAATTCCTTACACTCTCTGGGGGCCAGGCCACATCCAGGTCATGACTCCTGGATGCCCTTCTGCTGTTGTCTATTTTTTTTTTTTTTTTTTTTTTTTTTCCCACGCCGGGGATCGAACCTGGGCGATTCTGCGCTTCAGAACTGCGGTACGCGGTTTTACCAATGTGCTAACGGGGCACACATCATCTGTAGGGAATTTAATCCTTATGAAGTTCACTTTTTTGGTTCCTCCTTGCCCAGATCCAGCGTGAGCTACTTTCTGCTGCCTCTGCCATCGCTTTAAGGGCTCTAGTCCTCTTCTTCCCAGAAATGGCGAGTTGTTTCATGAGATCATAAGCGGAGGTGCCCACAAACCCTCTTGCCCCGACCTCTATGGCGAAGATTTTGACCCGCAGACCTGCTTTCTTCAGGGTGCTGGCAAGACCGGCGTAGTTTTCGGTCTTGTAGATATGTGCTTCTTCCATTCTGCTTTCGTATGGCACAGTGAGTTCTATCAGAATCACTTGTTTCGAGGAGTCAGAGTGGAGAGCGATGTCTGGTCTCATGCCTGTCTTGCTGATGACATCTGGGTAATTTCTCCACTCTGGGAGGTCTGCTGTACACTCCCAGTCGACTGCTCCATCCAGAAGACCCTTTGGCAATATATATGACATTATATATATGATATGATATGATATGATATGATATATTGTGTGCGTCGCACGCGATAGATATGCGCATGTTGTCTTTGCTCTCTCTCTCTCTCTTTCTTTCCTTCCCTCTCTGTCTCTGTCTCTGTCTCTCTCTCTCTCTCTCTCCTCTCTCTCTCTCTCTCTCTCTCCACACACACATACATACGCACGCATGCGCACACATACATACACACAGAGTCACGTACACACGCACATCCTATCCAGAAAAGAAGAAACTAAGACGTTGTCGAAAATTCCTGTAAGAAATTCTCTCCTCAGCCCTCTGAATGTTGTGTACGCAGACTATGCAGCAATATAATATGGTGCCAGCACAATGCCAGCCAACCACCAGAACAACGCACACACACAAACATTCGGGGTGTGATCAGGCTTGAACGCAAAAGAACAAGAAGAAGACAAAACCACAACGGCGACAAAGAAAGTAAAGATAAGGACAGAAATTTTTTTTTTAAAAGTGTGTCACAGACAACATCAATAATGAACTTCTCTCTCAAGTCTCACATTTCCTTTCTCTCATTACCACAACCCCATCCGCCGCCCACGATGCACGCCTACCTTACTCCCTTTCTGACGGCTGCTCCCTCCCCCCCCCCAAAAAAAAAGGGGGGGGGGGGTGGCTACGTCAGCGAGGGACAGCTTAGAGAGACGATGTCCATCTTTTATTCATGGAGTGTGGAGTTGGAGAAGTGTCACTGGGTGGGTGGTGTCTCCATCTCTTCCCCGGCATGCTGTGCCCATTGTGTTGAGATTTGTTTCCGTTAATTTAACCCTTTGCCACCTGCACCCTATCTACCAACTGCAAAAACTTAACCCTTTGACTCCCTCACCCTATCCACCAGCTTCCTGCAGGAAGCTGGTGGATAGGGTGAGGGAGTCAGAGGGTTAAGTTTTTGCTCTTCCAGCATGGTTGACAAAGAAGGATGCTGTTGGGCAGGCTGCAGGAGTCAAAGGGTTAAGCCATACAATCAAACTGTCTGTTTATGGGGGTCTTTGCCCGGTCATTCCGTGGCGGCCCACTAGCTTAGGTGATTAGAGTGCCGTGCTGATGACGTGGAGTTCGTGGGTTCGACGCCCGTGTGGGCCACATGATGTTACATCGGGACCTGGCCAGTTCACGGGGTTTATGTGCAGGCTTAAGGCTTGTGCCATGATTATTTTGGATCTTATCAGACTGATACAAACAGAAGAAATAAAACCCATAGGCTAGGTAGGACCTAAAGATCTGGCCAGCTCATGAGGTTTATATGCAGGCTTAGGGTTTGTGCCATGATTATTTTGGATCTTCTCCATCACTTGGCACCATCTGT
>CM060312.1:6180027-6210027 GCA_030674185.1 Monoplex corrugatus | reverse complement strand
GACTGTCCACCGCCTCGCAACCGTATAACATTATCAGTTCTATAGAACATTCAATAACTATCTTCCTGATATTAACTGATAGGCATTTGTTGGTAAGAATGCTTATCATCTTCTTGAATGCTGTTTTGGCTTGGCCAATTCTGCTGGCTATTTCTGATGTGCATCTGCCGTCTGGTGAGATGATCGTTCCCAGATATTTAAACTTATCAACCTGTCTAAAGGTTGTGCCGTTTGCTGTTACTTTGCATGAGGGGATTTCATGTTTTTTACTGATTACCATGACTTCAGTCTTCTTGCTATTTAGCTCCAACCCTTTATTTTTGTTTTCTATTTCTATCATATTCACAAACACACTAAAGCAAAATTCAATGCAGTATGAATATGAAGTAGGTCTTCAGTTTTATCATTACATGATCACTTGCACAACTTTGCCAACCACCCTTCTGTTTTCCACTGGCCTGACGTCGGTGTTAGCACCACAGTTCAGTGAGATCAGGAGTACAGTGTATGTATATAACACACTGTGGCAAGTGACTGTCTAAAGGCCATGTCACACGCAAGACAGACAAGTGTCTATAATACACAGTGGCAAGTGACTGTCTAAAGGTCATGTCACACGTCAGACAGACAAGTGTCTATAATACACAGTGGCAAGTGACTGTCTAAAGGTCATGTCACACGCAAGACATGTCTATAATACACAGTGGCAAGTGACTGTCTAAAGGTCATGTCACACGTCAGACAGACAAGTGTCTATAATACACAGTGGCAAATGACTGTCTAAAGGTCATGTCACACGTCAGACAGACAAGTGTCTATAATACACAGTGGCAAGTGACTGTCTAAAGGTCATGTCACACATAAGACAGACAAGTGTCTATAATACACAGTGGCAAGTGACTATCTAAAGGTCATGTCACACATAAGACAGACAAATGTCTATAATACACAGTGGCAAGTGACTGTCTAAAGGTCATATCACACATAAGACAGACAAGTGACTATAACACACAGTGGCAAGTGACTGTCTAAAGGTCATGTCACACGTCAGACAGACAAGTGTCTATAACATACAGTGGCAAGTGACTGTCTAAAGGTCATGTCACACGTCAGATAGATAAGTGACTATAATACACAGTAACAAGTGACTGGCTAAAGGCCACGTCACACGTCAGACGGACAAGTGTCTATAATACACAGTGGCAAGTGATTGTCTAAAGGTCATGTCACACGTCAGACAGACAAGTGTCTATAACATACAGTGGCAAGTGACTGTCTAAAGGTCATGTCACACGTCAGACAAAGTGTCTATAATACACAGTGGCAAGTGACTGTCTAAAGGCCACGTCACACGTCAGACAACAGTGTCTATTACAACAATGGCAAGTGACTGTCTAAAGGCCATGTCGCACGTCAGACAGACAAGTGTATGATAACAGCAATAGCAAGTAACTGTCTAAAGGCTATGTCACACGTCAGACAGACAAGTGTATTAACACGCAGTAGCAAGTGACTGTCTAAAGGCCTATGTCACACGTAAGATAGACAAGTGTATGATAACAAGCAATAGCAAGTAACTGTCTAAAGGCTATGTCACACGTCAAACAGACAAGTGTACCATAACACACAGTGGCAAGTGACTTCTAAAGTTCATGTCACACGTCAGACACACAAGTGTCTTTTACACAAAATGGCAAGTGACTGTCTAAAGGCCATGTCACACGTCAGACAGACAAGTCTCTATAATACACAGTGGCAAGTGGCTGTCTAAAGGCCACGTCACACGTCAGACAGATAAGTGTGTATAATACACAGTGGCAAGTGGCTGTCTAAAGGCCAGTCACACGTCAGACAGACAGGTGTCTATAATACACATGGCAAGTGACTGTCTAAAGGTCATGTCACGCATAGACAGACAAGTGTCTATAATACACAGTGGCAAGTGACTGTCTAAAGGTCATGTCACACATAGACAGACAAGTGTCTATAATACACAGTGGCAATGACTGTCTAAAGGTCATGTCACGCAAGACAGACAAGTGTCTATAATACACAGTGGCAATGACTGTCTAAAGGTCATGTCACACTAGACAGACAAGTGTAGTAAACCATAGAAAAGTAACTGTCTAAAGGCCATGTCACATGTCAGACAGACAAATGTCTCTTTTGTTACTGTTGTTGTATTAAAACAAGTCAATGATGAAATGTGTATGTGATTCAGTGTCATCACTTTTGCAGAAAACACTGATTCCAACTTTCGCAAAATGATTTTTTAGTTATACAGCACGCTCTGTATTCTCAAAACACCTTTCGCCTAGTGTTTTGTTTTCCTACACACACACACACACACACACACACACACACACACACCACACACACACACACACACACACACAACTACACCACACACACACCACCCAACACACACACACGCACAACACACACACACACACACACAACACACCACACACCACTCTCACACACAACACACAAACACACACACACACACACACACACACACACACACAAACACACACACACACACACACAATACACACACTGACTGACTGACTGACTGACTCACTCTCTCTCTAACACCACACCTGGTTTGTTTCCCCCCCACACACACACACACACACCACGCACACTCACATACTGACTGACTGACTGACTCTCTCTCTAACACTCACACACACACACAACACACACAACACACACATACACATACACACACACACCTGGTTTTGTTTTCCTACACACACACACACACACACACACACACACACACACACACGTACACACACCCACACTCACACACACACACACACACACGTGCACACACACGCGCGCACACACCACTACACACACACCACACATACACACACACAATACACAACACACACACTACACACACTCCTCTCTCTCTCTCTAACACGACACACACACACACACACACATACACACACTCTCTCTCCTCCTCTCTCTAACACACACACACACACACACACACACACACACACACACACACACACACAACACCACACACACACACCACTTCTCCAGTTCATACAACAGCCCAAAGGTGACAGATAGTAAACGTACAGCGTGTTGACCTTGTTGGTTATGTGATCTGACTAAAACATGTCCACAGACACAACACGGTCTGATTCAATCAACGTGAACACAATCCATGCTGTGAGACCACTTCAACAACAAACCCCTGTAAGTGCTTCCAACCCTGTCTGACAAGGTACCGTATGTCACGTGCAGTTTAGTTTAGGAAAGTGCTGATGCGATAACGATGGAATGCTCACGTTAAGAAAAAAAGTAAAGATTCTCTTATAACCTTGAGTTGGTAGGGAGTCAGGCGATAAGCATCTCAATAGTTCTCAGAGCCATATTTCTAAAGGCAGCGTCCATTTCATCGTCACCTTCCTGCTTTATCTTCCTCAACAGCTCTCTATAATTTTACATTGCTTTTATTCTTTCTCCCCATTTATAGCCATGCATGTGTGTGTGTGTGTGTGTGTGTGTGTGTGGTGCGTGCGTGCGTGCGTGCGTGCGTGCGTGCGTGCTGGAGTGCTTTGTGTCTGTTTCAGCGCTTAGATTTGATTTATCAAGATTTTGCGCTATTTTAAATATTGTAACTTTTATTATTTATAACTCGGAACAGGTTTGTTCTTTCTTTTTTCCCTCCAAGGAAGACGATAAGACTTTCTTTTTCAAGACAAGAATCACTGATACACATGTCATTACAATGTAACCATTTATTCGTCATTCATTCATTCATTTAATTGTTTATTCATGCACTGGGGGTGTGACAACACAGGTGGACAATGTTGACTGTCTTCTGATGAGTCCACAGAATACAGGACTCGCTGCCGTACAAAAATGAGGTGATTACAGGTTCTGCATACTTGTGCAAATGTTTTGTGTGTATTAGTTTCTTTTATTTCCCTTCCAAGGAAGACGATAGACTTTGTTTTTCAAGACAAGAATCACAGATACACATATCATTACAATGTAACAATTTTTTTTTTATTTACATTTTATTTATCTATTTAGGTAATGTTAGATTTAACAAATGCCCATCAGTTAACATCAGGAAGGGAGTTCTTGAATGTTATATAGAACCGGTAATGTTATACGGTTGTGAGGCATGGACAGTCAACACGCAAAGCCAGAACAAAATTGTGGCAGCCGAGATGTGGTTTCTCAGAAGAATGTTGAGAGTTCCATGGACAGCAAAGAAAACAAACGAGACAGTCTTGATGGAGGCAGACACAAGAAGATAATGATAAGGAAGATAGGAAAAGACAGGCAACATTTATAGGCCATTTTATGAGGAAAGGGAATTACAGCACATGTCACAACAGGAAAGCTGGAGGGAAAGAGAGCGCCAGGTAGACCCAGGAGAAAATATTGGACGGACTTGCAGGATGGCTGAGGACAGAGAGGGTGGAAGTGTGCTTGTGGCAACAAGGGATGATGCATATGGAGGGCCTTGATTGCCAACGCCATGCGGCAGGGCACATGATGATGATGATGTTAGATTTTTATCATCCTACGCTCTTTTTGATGGCGTCATAAGCATGGTGGTGGCCACCATTCCATCAGTCCAGTGAATTGAATTTAAGTAAAAATACGTCAATGTCACGATTTAGGGGTCATAGTAGTTCATATATGCCATATGATGAAAATGAATCTGAAACAAAATAATGATTTCGAAAGGAAATTATGGACTTCAAAAGTAATCACACCGGGTCATGTATCACAGGAATCGGAAAGATGTTACATCACTTCTATTTAAAAGATCATTCTCCCCAGCCGGCTACTTCTGCTACAGAAGCAAACACAAGAAGCAAAGAGAGAAGGGTTGTAAAAGGGAATCCTGGACACTGAGCCATAGAAACGGAAAGGTTTCTGGGTGTGCTGTGCAAACAGCTACACAGTTTGGTCAACACTCACTGCAATCCTCACTTAAATTTCAATCAACTCGTCTCCCCCTTGTCCACTGGCTTTGTCATTTGCCTGGAGTGTCCGAAAAGGGGAAATGGTTGATGGAACACAGCATGTTCACAGTTATTTGATCTCGCGTCCTGCTGAGATTAAAAACTCAGAATTGCTTAAGTCTGTTGTTGTTGTTGTTGTTGTTGTTGTTTGTTGTTGTGTTGTTGTTGTGTTGTTGTTTTTATCAAAATGGTTAACTCTTCCAGTCTCAACTGCATACACGAGCTTCCTGCCCAAACCTGGTGGATAAAGTTTGAGAGCGAAAGGGTTAAATGGGGAGAAAGGTAGGTCTATTATTGTCGAAATGATGCCCTTTACTTTTAATCACGCTTGACAGAGGCCAATTGGACAAAAAGTTGCGTCTGCCTTATTCTGTTTATCAAATACGCGTTCTGGTTGTACTTTTGTGTTTTCCTGGTTCCTTTACTTTGACATGAGAGAGATGACAAATTCCACGTGTTTGTTTGATGATGTGATGATGATGGATGATGATGTTGATAAATATGATGATGCTGCTGCTGCTGTTGCTGTGTGATGATGCTGATGATCACCATCATGATGATGAAGAAGAAGAAGATGATATATGATGATGATAATGAAGATGATGATCACGATCATGATATTGATAATCATCATAGTAATCATAATTATAACAATGATAAATAATACTTTGATTTGCATAGCGCAAGCAGTCCACGTCAGAGCATATACACACAGACATATATGAGCACTTACAAACATGTCCATACAAAAAATAATCCTACACGAAACCAACGCCTGGTTCAGAACTGTACGGTGTCTTATGTTTCTACCGCAGTGTGTTGCTATACAGATGAACTGATTACTAATGATAATGATACTTGTTGTCATGACTTTAGTGAACATATTTTTCTATCGTTTCGATAGAAATGGTTACTCACAGATAAAAATTTTGCATGCTGGCTAACATCATAGTACTCACAGACAGAATCTTGTGTGCTGGCTAACGTCATAGATTTCTATAGTATGATGGAAATGGTGAATCTCAGATAGAATCTGTGTGCTAGCTAACGTCATAGATTTCTATATATGATGGAAATGGTAACTCACAGATAGAATCTTGTGTGCTGGCTAACGTCATAGTTTTCTATCATTTCAATGGAATCAAGATAACTTCACAAGATAAATATTTTATCCCTGATGCTGGCTAACAATCATATGGTTTATCACAGATAGAATTTTTGTGTGCTAGGTAACGTCATAGATTTCTATATATGATGGAAATGGTAACTCACAGATAGAATCTTGTGTGCTGGCTAACGTCATAGTTTTCTATCATTTCATGGAAATTAGTTACTCACAGATAAAATTTTTGCATGCTGGCTAACATCATAGTTTCACAAATAGAATTTTGTGTGCTGGATAACGTCATAGACTTCTATAATATGATGGAAACTGGTTACTCACAGACAAAATTTTGCATGCTGGCAAACGTCATAGTTTTCTATCATTTCATGGAAAAGGTTACTCACAGACAAAATTATGCATGCTGGCTTACGGGCAACGTTTTCTATAATTATGAAATGGGGAAAATGTGCAGGCTTCCACCAGTTTTTAAACGATATGGGATACCTTACTACAATCGAAAATTGTGCATGTATATTGACATCAGTGTTATAACTTTATCATAATTCAGTCAGACTTGTTGATATCCACTGTTGCTTCCATTTCAACGTTCGGTTTCTTTTGGGCTCTTCGTTTTTAATTGCATAATTTTGTTATGGTTGCCGATTTCAGATGAGAATGGCTGGTCGATGACCAATTGAAATACAACAATGTATTGGCTGACTTAATTCTGACATATCTGGTTTCACAACTATTCAGGTTCATGTTCGTACTGTTTATAGTCCAGCCGACTACTACAGCCATATCAGGGCTAATACCACGTTAAAAACAACTCCCAAGTTTAAGCAAAAAGACAGTAAAACTCCAAGCTCACCACTGTTCTTTCAGATCTAAAATACATTTAAAAATCTTTCCCATGAAGAATCATATCAGATGAAATCTATCGATCTCTCATAAAAACTTGAAAACTGCACCCACAGGAACATCTGAAGAGTTTCTTTAAGGATTCCCACAATATAGTGAGTGTCTAAAATCACTATTGTGAACAGACATTAAATAAAAGATTCATTTTCATACCATATAGTGCTTATGTCTCACATCGTGCATGTCCAAGCATTCAATAAGAAGGTGTCGGATGCTCAGCGGCTCGTCACATGGTATACACCATGGTGCTTCTTCGTGTTGTTTTTAAACTACAGGTATGAACGAGCGTAGGATGTATGATCCGTGTGTAACCTACATAACACTGTCTCTTTCCTACGGTTTTCCAGGAACAGATGGGAGCATCTCTTTTAGGTCGAGGCGGATTTCGAAAAGTTTTTGTCTATCTGCTTTGTTCCAGTTCTTCTGCTGGAGATTTTTTCTCGTAAGTTTGTAGGTCTACTCTGGCTTTTAGATCTGTGCCAAAAAAAAAAAAAAAAAAAAAGGATTTAGACATCTTTTCCCTTGTGCCATTCTTGGCAAGGCAGTGTTGGTAATAAAAAAAAAAAAATATAGATAAAATAAAGAAAGAAAAAAAAAAAAAAAGAAAGAAAGAAAGAAAAAAGAAAGAAAGAAGAAAGAAAGAAAGAAAGAAAACGGAAAATAGGCGATGACAAGGTAGAAGAATGGGGTACCGAGTGAGTTTCCTTGTAAGCAGTGGTGCTCTTGTTGTTGCTGCTGCTGTCGATGGTTATTTTTGAGGTGTTGTTTGTTTGTTTGTTTGTTTGTTTGTGGGGGAGAAGGGAGGAATGAGAGGGATAAAGAGAAAGGGTTGTTTTTTTGTTGTTTATTTTAGTCTATTGCAGCTGGCGATTCTGTAAACAATGACAACATGGCAACCATTGGCCCTGTGGTCTGTGGTTCAAGTGTCAAACAATGGCATGAAAAAAGATGGGTTCCAATCCTTCACAAAACTGGTGATTCCTCCCGCCTGCCTCCATCCCCCCAACCCGTCCCCTTTCTTACACTTTTTTGTTTTCTTTTCTGTCTATTCCCACCTGTTTGTTTATGATGAGATAAAAACAGTAACCACACACACGTTGTCTAGAGGTTTCAGTATGAGTGAAGGGGGGGGGCTGGGCTTGCCCCCTCCCCTCCCCCCCGTCTCCCAAGAAATGGTGAAGGAGGAAGTGTAGAATGATCCTCGTGTTTTGTGGAACAGCAAATAATTCACAGGAAAACATCACGTTATCACAAGCGTGAAGCTCGAGGTCTCACCAGACAGCGATTCTGTATTTTTTTAAAATCTGTCTGCACAGGGAATAAACCTTTTTCCTCTGTTGAGTTTGCAGAAGTATATCTACAGGCAGGCATTTTCTGCATGGTTTCTTCCTTTGTCGGCTCGTTGGTGTGGCGGTATGATTCTCGTTTGGGGTGCGAGAGGTCCCCGGGTTCAAATCTTGGACGAACCGTGTTTTTCAGGGTGGCTCGTTGGTCTCGGCGTATGATTCTCATTTAGAATGCGAGAAGTCATAAGTTCAAATCCCGGACGAACCTGTTAGTTTTTCGGGAGGGGGGGGGGGGTTTTTGTTGTTTGTTTCGTTTTTGTTTTTTGTTGTATTTTTTTTTCTTTTGTGGTTTGGTTGATCTTTTGATAGAGCCGTGAACTCAGGATCTGATATATTGAGTTCAGTCCCAATCAGCAATATTAAAAACTGGTCTGTTTGCTGCCCATCTTAATGTTTCTGGCATTCTGGTGATGTCAACATAGTGTTTGATAGGTCCACTGGCCTGTTTGCTGCCCATCTTAATGTTTCTGGCATTCTGGTGATGTCAACATAGTGTTTGATAGGTCCACTGGCCTGTTTGCTGCCCATCTTAATGTTTCCGGCATTCTGGTGGTGTCGGTTTAGTATTTCAAAGTCACCACCACCACCATTCTACTCCTCAGTTCAAGACCTTGCCAGCGGATAAGATTTTGCGCAGGCACAAGGAGTCGCCAGGTAATCGCTAGCAGATGGTGGTGGACCGCATGTGGAACTGTCCGAGTGTGGTGTGTATTGGTTCACATTAAGTCCTTTTGCTTTTCTTAACAGAATAAAAGGGGGGATGGGAGACTGAAGAAACGAATGTTATATACATCGGCAAACATATGAAATCAAAGTACAATTTTACCTGACAATATGTGTGGCAGAGTGAAAGCAACACTATGTTCTCTTGAACAAATTCTGAGCTCTCGGTTTTGGAGAGGCTGTATATTTTCTTGCTTTCTGTACCAGTCTTTGCTCACCCTACTGAAGACCAACCCCCTATTAAATATATCCAAGGACGGTAGTTTTGATTTGAAGTCAGTTAAACGTAACATCTATACCAGTCTTTGCTCACCCTACTGAAGACCAACCCCATATTAAATATTTCCCAGGACGGTAGTTTTGACTTGAAGTCAGTTAAACGTAACATCTATACCAGTCTTTGCTCACCCTACTGAAGACCAACCCTCTATTAAATATTTCCAAGGACGGTAGTTTTGACTTGAAGTCAGTTAAACATAACATCTATACCAGTCTTTGCTCACCCTACTGAAGACCAACCCCCTATTAAATATTTCCAAGGACGGTAGTTTTGACTTGAAGTCAGTTAAACGTAACATCTATACCAGTCTTTGCTCACCCTACTGAAGACCAACCCTCTATTAAATATTTCCAAGGACGGTAGTTTTGACTTGAAGTCAGTTAAACGTAACATCTATACCAGTCTTTGCTCACCCTACTGAAGACCAACCCCCTATTAAATATTTCCAAGGACGGTAGTTTTGACTTGAAGTCAGTTAAACGTAACATCTATACCAGTCTTTGCTCACCCTACTGAAGACCAACCCTCTATTAAATATATCCAAGGACGGTAGTTTTGACTTGAAGTCAGTTAAACATAACATCTATACCAGTCTTTGCTCACCCTACTGAAGACCAACCCTCTATTAAATATATCCAAGGACGGTAGTTTTGACTTGAAGTCAGTTAAACGTAACATTATCTTGTTTCTTCGTCTAGTGCCCTCAGATCATAGAACATCACACACACAGACCTCAGAGAACATATAAAATCCATCAGAAAAGTTTGGGTCATTTCAAGTCTGTAGCCCCCTATCATCCATGTCACAGCTTGAAATTTCGAGAATGCTTTTAATGATAAGATTCCTGTGCCTGGTATTTTTGTTCTCTTAGACGTGTTCTCAAAGTAAAGTAAACTCTCAGAAATATTTTAGATAAAACAACGTCACTTCTTTAGATGCAAACGTAGATGACTTTCAAGCGACCTTCTGACAGTTTAAAAGTTAGATTTTAGAAGTGCTCAGACATGTTTTAATCAGAGCTAGAATGCTTCTAAAGATGATGGACAGTGTCAAGCAATCAGACCACATTTATACAATGGCCAGGTAAATGTATTTTGTGTAATTGCACACAGGTGTACACATTCCTCCAGACAACCTTTCGTAAAGGGGCAGATACTTTATTTTCCAGATGAATTTCAAGAAATTTTATTCATGGAGAAAAAAACAAAACAATAAAAGATAAAAGAAGTGCATGAAAAATGGTACTCCATGGACGACTAAGATGAAATGGTGTCAAGCCATTCTAACAATTTCATTTCTATACAAACATTATAACAGAAAATCCCGATTTGGTACTTCTCAAGGTCACTGTGACCTCGAAAAAGCTTCAACTGGCAGAAAACTTGACGAGAAGTGAGAACACCAGTAGACTATCACAGCAGTGAAAACAGAATGTTGATATCGTCAGAAGTTTCTGAAGAACGTGCTGTTCACTCATCTTCCTCAAACAGCACTGACTTCAGGCACATTTTGGTCCCTGTGACCTTAACCTTGACATTTTGTTCTCCAAACTTACCCTTTTGCAACTCCTCAAGGTTCACCCTTTGATCAGACTTTGGTAAAGATCTGTCCTGACACAGCACAGAAAATCCTGCTAGCACACGTCTGTGACAGACAGACACACACACACACACAACAGCTCGTACTGGTTCAAATGAAGCCCTCTTCCTTTTCTTAAAAATCAAAAGGGGGAGGGAAGGGGAGGGAGGGGAAACTGAAGAGGCGAACATTTAACATCAGTAAACACATGAAATCAAAGTACAATGCCTATGTGACATAATATGCGCGAGGCAGATTGAAGGCAATATTATTAAATATTATTAAACACAGATGTAGTGTTACTGGTGTGTGACAAAGTAATGGAAGATAGGGTTCAATTTTCCATTCAGCCGACTGAAATTGAAATACATTAATCATTTATAGCGTTTTCAACTTTGCTCATTTCTTACTGACAGTGAGCGTGCTATGAGGATGATGGACAAGATCTGACAAGGACACCGATGACAGTAGCAACGATAACGGCACACAATCACACAACATAAGAATCACATAACATCGACAATATCAGCAATGCATATGGAAGGTGTTTGGTCTCACAGCAATGATAATATCACAAACACACAACATAAGAATCACATAACATCGACAACATCAGCAATGCATATGGAAGGTGTTTGGTCTCACAGCAATGATAATATCACAAACACACAACATAAGAATCACATAACATCGACAACATCAGCAATGCATATGGAAGGTGTTTGGTCTCACAGCAATGATAATATCACAAACACACAACATAAGAATCACATAACATCGACAATATCAGCAACGCATATGGAAGGTGTTTGGTCTCACAGCAATGATAATATCACAAACACACAACATAAGAATCACATAACATCGACAACATCAGCAATGCATATGGAAGGTGTTTGGTCTCACAGCAATGATAACATCACAAACACATAACACAAAAATCAAGTAACATCGACAATATCAGCAATGCACGTGGAAGCTGTTGGGTCTATTCTGGAAAGTGCAAAGTTCAGGACATACTGCCATACTGAATGGGAAAATAATGTGTTTATCCACACGAACGGGTTTCTGCTTGTGTTGTCAACTTTTTTTGTTCTCTACTCTCTTTTTCCGCTCAGCAACCGTGGTGATGACTTTCTGATATGTCTGTTGACGTGGGCTTCCAGGGTGAAATTACGTGTCAAGATTTTGGATTATACATGTCTCTGACACTTGCATGGAAACCAAATTTGAAACAGAATTCTGACACTTGCATAGAAACTACATTTGAAACAAACTTTAACCCCTCAAGATAACTACACATGTCGTGTAATGTTTGAAACTTATCAGATCATTCCCAATTTTTTTTTTAATTGTCCGCAGTAGCTTTCTTAACAAGAAACAGCCGAAGGTGCTGGATGGGACCCAGAGCAACAATGCCTGACCGCTGCTCAAACAATCACCTCCCAACTCCAGACACACACAATAGCCATCTCGCCACACAAACGGGAAGTGTCTATGCGCTGCATGACCCATTCGGACCCAGCAATCAGCCACCCTGATTACAAGCCAAATGGCAAGGTGGGGAGACAACAAACACCGGGACACAGCCACGCAAGGTACACCAGCCAGGTCAAGCCCAGTCACCGTACTAAGGGAGAATGAAAGAGCCTTCGTGTACCTTATTCCAGGCCTTCATCTCTGTATTCGACAACCAACCCAGCCGCCAGCTCGTATAGCTGCCAGCTCCTCTTCCCTTATTACATAGTGTCGACATGTCATCATCATCCTCAGGTGCCCTGCAGCATGGCGTTGGCGACCATGGACTTCCAACCATCTCTATCTCTCGTTGCCCCCAGCTTCTCCCCCACCCTCCTCATCCCCAGCCACTCTGCAAGTCCATCCAACATTCTCTCCCTGGATCTACCTGGTGCTCTCTTTCCCTCCAGCTTCCCCGTTGTGACCAAGATTCAAGATTCAAGATCACTTTAATGTCTCTTTAGAGAAATTCAGTACATGTTCAGCGTAAAATTCTGCAATAGACAAACAATTACATAACTCCCGCTCTCTCACACTCCTTTAGTCACTCACACTCCAATCTTGTTCAGATACTCAACTGACCTATTTACAAAAGACATTCTTGCTCTGTTGGTGGAACATTTCAGAGTTCTGTACCTTTTTGATGATGGCAAGAGCTCATAATGCTTAGCTAGCACGTGAGTGGATTCACCTAAGATCATTCTCGCCTTGCTCACAATACGACACTCATATAGTTCATTAATGCTCCTCTGTTGTACTCCCACTACTTTGCCACTCACCTTCACCACCCTGTCCAACACTCTCTTATTCTTCACACTCAGACCAGCAAACCAGCACAAAAATCCAAAAGTTAAGACAGATTCAATAAAACAACGATAGAAATTACCAAGAATGGACTCATTCATACGCAGAGACCTAAGTTTTTGAAGACAGAAAAGGCGTGACTGACATTTTTTGTGTATTATTTGCGTGTTTGTATCAAAGGTGAGTTTGCTGTCAAGAATCGTTCCAAGATACTTATACTCATTCACACGCTCAACTTTCACACCATTGATAAAAAGGTCAGGGATCACACCGGGCTCTCTCCGGAAATCCACGATCATCTCCTTGGTCTTTCTAACATTTAGATCTAAAACGTTGTCTGTACACCAGGTAGTGAACTTAACTACTTCTTGGTTGAATGTTGTGTCTGAGTTGGAGAGGTCTTGGATTGCTGTGTCATCTGAATATTTTATAACAGGAGTGAGATCAGTGCCAGAGCAGTCATTGGTGTAGAGAGTAAAGAGGACAGGAGAGAGGACTGTACCTGAGGAGCGCCCGTTGAGGTGGAACGAGAGTCAGAGAGTGTATGATGAAAAGAGACAGTTTGAGAACGATTAATAAGAAAATCCTCTTATGATGGTGCTCCAAATCCTCTTATTTACATTGTTTCTGTTCTGTTACCAGGTGCTCCAAAACCCCCTTCCTCATAAAATGGCCTATAAATGTTGCTTGTCTTTCCGACATTTAGCAGTCGGAATCTCCCAATTTTGTTTAACCACGATCATAAAACGTGTTCGTTCAATTGCAAAGGCGGAAAGACAATATGCTCCAGACACAGCCTGTGATGCTTGTCAGTTAGATCTGACATGCCTCCGAAAGGGATCCCAAAGTTTGTCGTCGTTCTGAGCTCTTACCAGCATTTTTCCTGCTGTAATCAGATCTGATTTCCTAAAGTCAGCAGGCAAGCTGCAGTTCAAAACTAGCAAAGTGCTGTATGGGAGGGACCCAGATCAATAATGCTTCGCGGCCGGCCGACCATCCACCTCCCAGCCCCCAACGCCACGTGGCAGGCATCTCGCTGAGCAAAGCGGGGTTGTACATGTGCCCCGTGACCTATTCGGACCCAGCCATCAGTCGTTCTGTTCACAAACCGAATGGCAAAGAGTCAAGATACTGCACGGCTTCGAGTTTGGCTCAAGAAAAAAAAAAACATGTGCATTCACTGATTCAGTCTCCATTCCATCCAGCTGTGAACGGCTACCTGGCCCTATTCAGCATTGGGGAAGGTAAAGCAGCAGTAGAGAGGAGAGGACACTGACCTGATAACGCAGGCCCCCACGGTCACGGGTTAACCTTTTACATTTCTAAGTGACCAACCAGGCAGGATAATGCAAGGACAAAAGGGTCACAGAAGGAAATCCTGAAACTGTCATTGAACTGAAAGGCTCCTGGCCAATGGTGTGCAAACATTTGCACAATTGCACCGACATCCATCGCATTCCTCCTTTAAGTTAAGAATCAATGTACTTGTCTCTCTTAGCCGTTCATTTGATATTTGCCCGCAGTATCCAAAAATGGAGCATGGCTGATGGACCACTGTGTGTGCTCAGTGATTTGGTTTGACGTCAAGCTGAGACGTAAACTCACATTTTATAAAGTCCTTTTGTCATCGAAGTGCTTAAACAGACACAAGGCTGACCTCAGTGTAAGAATAGCAGCCAGTGTATGACGCAGGTACAATGCCCAATGTCTCTGAATGAAGACTTCTGAGTACTGGTGCCAGCAAACGCAGACGTTGGCAAAGTTATTGCTGGGCACTGGGACTGGGGGAGTGGGGTGGGATGGAGTTTTATACTGACAGGCAGCGTGAAGCGATGAGAACCGACACACAGGACATGCCCATTAATGTTGTGGAATATTGTTGTATCTTTCTCATGATCTATATCATCGTCGTTCAATGCCCATGGTTTGTAATAATGTCTGTAGTTGCTTAAATAATGTTTAAGAAGTGTATTGAACAGCGAATGTTATTAAAAAGTGTCACAAATAGGACTGAACTGTAACGTTATGAAAGTCCAGGCATTCCCTCTCTCAAAGAGCGAGAGAGAGAGGGGGTGGGGAGGGAGGAAGGGAGGGATGGAGATAGAATGAGAGAGAGAGAAGAGAATGAGATACAGACAGACAGACGGACAGAGATAGAGAGACAGAGAGGCACAGAGAGAACGAGAGAGTGAATGAGACACAGAGAGAGAGAGAGAGAGGAAGGGAGGGAGATAGGTTTTGTTATTTACATTGTTTCTGTTCTGTTATCAAAGCCTCACTGACATACACATCAACACGTGCCAACAACTAGCAATAAGCGGGTGCCTGTATGAAAAAAAGGAAAAAATGTACAGCAGATGAAAGTAAAAAAGGAAAGAAGAAGAGAAGACAATAGAAAACCTACAAAACAAAGCTGGAGAGGTTCAGGAGGCCAGAACGGCCAAGGGTTCGGGAAGCTATCGTGTGTTAGTAGAGACTTGGTGCCAATAACACCCTACGTTGTCTTTCTATGTATTTCTTACTCTCCTTCATTTCTCTTCCTTTCCTCTTCTGTCTCCCAACCCCTTCTCTCTCTCTCTCTCTCCTCTCTGTCTTCTGTCTCTGTCTCTCTCTCTGTCTGTCTGTCTGTCTCTCACACTCTCTCTCTCTCACGCACACACACACACACACACTACACACACACACATACACGATGACACAATCCACCCACCTCCCCACACACACACACACACACACACACACACACACACACACACACACACACACACACACACACACACACACACACCACACACACACACACAAACATACCTGCATCACAACCAACTTTTGTTACAGCACTATACGTGATGGTTACTGTTGCTGTTTCTGCTATAGAGAGCGTCTACTCATAAAATGTCAGCTTCAATAGCCAGGACACGTTGTCCGAGTGGAAGACAGCCACAACCTAAAGATGCCCTTGTATAGACAGCTGGAACAAGGATGCGGTGAAGATCACTGAAAGCTTGAAGGATATCCTGAAGGCCAACCTCATCGGCTCTGGCATCAACACCACCAGCTGGGAAAACACTGCCTGCAAAAGAACAAGCTGACGACAGCAACGCACGCAGTACACAGTTATACTTGAATAGTGTAAACAGATGCTATTCAGCAGAAGAGGGACCGCTGGTAGAAAAACAAAACACTGTAGGACTCATTCACATTCATTGCTTTATAGAAAACATGTGTTTTTAGGAACCAGAAGAACAAGAAAACCAATATAAGCGCGTGTCCAACAAAACAAAACAAAACAAGCGCAAATTTTCGGCCAACTAGCCTTTGTCAAGCGCGAACGCACGGTCACATACAGATCACAGACACCAAACAATGGATAATAAAAACGGGACTAAAAACTTCCCTGCCGCCTCGTCCAGTGGGTAAGAAATGGAATGCCAATTGTGTTTTTAGGCTCAGTTTAGTATCTCACATTCTTTGCTTTATAGAAAACATGTGTTTTTAGGCTCAGTTTAGTATCTCACATTCATTGCTTTATAGAAAACATGTGTTTTTAGGCTCAGTTTAGTATCTCATATTCATTGCTTTATAGAAAACATGTGTTTTTAGGCTCAGTTTAGTATCTCACATTCATTGCTTTATAGAAAACATGTGTTTTTAGGCTCAGTTTAGTATCTCACGTGAAGACTTATACCAGGCGATAAATTTATATAAAAACACTTTAGCACATCCTACTCCTTGATTTATTTTCTCAAACAACGATCACAGAAAGTAGAAGAGAACCAGCTTCTTAAAATGAGAACATAGTATGTCGATGATAGTGGGGTTTTGAGAAGATAGTATGTCGATGATAGTGGGGGTTTGAGAAGATAGTATGTCGATGATAGTGGGGTTTTGAGAAGATAGTATGTCGATGATAGTGGGGTTTTGAGAAGATAGTATGTCGATGATAGTGGGGTTTTGAGAAGACAGTATGTCGATGATAGTGGGGTTTAGAGAAGATAGTATGTCGATGATAGTGGGGTTTAGAGAAGATAGTATGTCGATGATAGTGGGGTTTTGAGAAGATAGTATGTCGATGATAGTGGGGTTTTGAGAAGACAGTATGTCGATGATAGTGGGGTTTTGAGAAGATAGTATGTCGATGATAGTGGGGTTTTTGAGAAGATAGTATGTCGATGATAATGGGGTTTTTGAGAAGACAGTATGTCGATGATAGTGGGGTTTTGAGAAGACAGTATGTCGATGATAGTGGGGTTTTGAGAAGATAGTATGTCGATGATAATGGGGTTTTGAGAAGACAGTATGTCGATGATAGTGGGGTTTTTGAGAAGATAGTATGTCGATGATAGTGGGGGTTTGAGAAGATAGTATGTCGATGATAGTGGGGTTTAGAGAAGATAGTATGTCGATGATAGTGGGGTTTAGAGAAGATAGTATGTCAATGATAGTGGGGTTTAGAGAAGATAGTATGTCGATGATAGTGGGGGTTTAGAGAAGATAGTATGTCGATGATAGTGGGGTTTTGAGAAGATAGTATGTCGATGATAGTGGGGTTTAGAGAAGATAGTATGTCGATGATGGTGGGGTTTTGAGAAGATAGTATGCCGATGATGGTGGGGTTTTGAAAAGATAGTATGTCGATGATGGTGGGGTTTTATTTAAGAATGTTTGCTCATTCACTGCCTGGCGAGACTTCAGAGCTTTCCTCTGAACTGGTTGCTTTTTCTTTCTCTTTTTTCCCCCTTTGTTTTGACAAAAACGTGAATTGTTCTATACTGCCTCTTTCATTACTGACTTTGGGTCTAAACTATCTAAGAACCACTGTTATGTGTCGCAATGCCCAACATTCGATGACTCCCGACACCTTATGATATTTGATCATCTAAGGAAACGCGGAGGTTTTGTTCTGCCTTTTCCATCTTATTTTTATAAGTTTAGTTTTGTTAGGGTTTAGTGACGCGTGGTTAAGTTTTAAACGTACATACTTTTTAAACTAAAATTGCATTCATGAATTATTATGTCACCACAGGGGAAAAACCACACGATTCTTGTATATGAAGAGAAAGATCAATCACATAAATGAAAATAAAACAGATTCCACCACTTAAACTTGGGTAAATGCCATCATACTTAATAGGCAGAGTCAGAAACAGAAGTGCCTATGCATAAAGTTTTGCAGCCCTGTTGTTAAGAAGTGAAAAAATGACTACTGCTTGACATATCATGGAAAAGTAACGTTTTACACAACAGTTTATGATCGATAAACATCAAATGCTTTCGCAAAGTCAACAAAGAAGGCTCCACCGACTTTCTTTTCATTTACATTGTTCCAATTGTTTATCTATGAAGTCAGTCAGAACAGTGTGACGGGAGTGACTTCTTTCTCTGAAGCCAGAATGGTTTTTATTCAGCAGGTTGCAATTTTCATGACGTCGACACGGAGACAGACAGAAAAAGGAAGAAGATGAAAATGGTATACATCCTTGAAATTATTGTCATGAGTATATTATTCTCATTGTTATGATGATGATGTTGATAATGATTACCATTGTATCATTTTCCCCCATCTTTCCCTCACTGATTTAAGACTGAATGTTTATGGATAACTGGATAGAGGTCAATACCAAACTGACACAGGATATGCAAGTCTGAGATTGTCCAAGGAAGACTGAGTGTGTCAACACATGTCTGTTTTCTCAGCTGTTTATGGATGGATCTTCACACCTTGTATGTTCAAATCTTGAACCCACCTGGTTACATGTCCTGGTTTGACACCTCATCCCTAAGCCACCAACTGTCACGTTATTATTTGCAGAGGAAACAGCCGCAGGAGATATAACACAATCCTTTCCCACCACCCCCGTCATTTCTACTACCCCCCCCCCCCCCCCAGGAAAACAAAAGACAAAGAAGAAAGCCAGCAAAGGCACTGTGTGACGTGGTAGTGATGGAGATGCCGCACGTTGCAAGGTTGTTACTCACAATCTAGCAAGGGAGATCACTAAATACCCTAAGTCCCTCCACCCCTGTCTCCCCCACAACCAGCTCGGTACAACCGACATCGATTCTCATCACCTGTCTGAATAATATACCTGCCACTAAATAGTGAGTGTGAGTCAGTCACTCAGTCAGTCAGTCAGCCAACTAGTTAGTCAGTCAGTAAGTCAGTACTCAGTCAGTCAGTCAATCTGTACTCAGTCAGTCAGTACGTAGTCAGTACTCAGTACTCAGTCAGTACTCAGTCAGTACTCAGTCAGTACTCAGTCAGTCAGTATTCACTCAGTCAGTACTCAGTCAGTCAGTCAGTCAGTACTCAGTCAGTCAGTCAGTACTCAGCCAGTTAATACTCAGTCAGTACTCAGTCAGTACACAGTCAGTACTCCGTCAGTACTCAGTCAGTACTCCGTCAGTCAGTTAGTACTCAGTCAGTGGGTACTCAGTCAGTCAGTACTCAGTCAGTCAGTCAATCAATCAGTCAGTATTCAGTCAGTCAGTATTCAGTCAGTGGGTACTCAGTCAATCAGTACTCAGTCAGTCAGTACTCAGTCAGTCACTACTCAGTCAGTCACTACTCAGTCAGTCAGTCACTACTCAGTCAGTCAGTTGGTCAGTCACTACTCAGTCAGTCAGTCAGTACTCAGTCAGTCAGTCAGTACTCAGTCAGTCAGTCAGTCAGTACTCAGTCAGTCACTACTCAGTCAGTCACTACTCAGTCAGTCAGTCAGTACTCAGTCAGTCACTACTCAGTCAGTCAGTACTCAGTCAGTCAGTCAGTCAGTCAGTACTCAGTCAGTCAGTCAGTACTCAGTCAGTCAGTCAGTACTCAGTCAGTCAGTCAGTCAGTACTCAGTCAGTCAGTACTCAGTCAGTCAGTCAGTACTCAGTCAATCAGTACTCAGTCAGTCAGTCAGTCAGTCAGTACTCAGTCAGTCAGTCACTACTCAGTCAGTCAGTCAGTCAGTCAGTCAGTACTCAGTCAGTCAGTACTCAGTCAGTCAGTCAGTCAGTCAGTACTCAGTCAGTCTGTCAGTAATCAGTCAGTCAGTCAGTACTCAGTCAGTCAGTCAGTACTCAGTCAGTCACTCAGTCAGTACTCAGTCAGTCAGTACTCAGTCAGTCAGTCAGTACTCAGTCAGTCAGTCAGTACTCAGTCAGTCTGTCAGTTCTCAGTCAGTCAGTCAGTACTCAGTCAGTCAGTACTCAGTCAGTCAGTCAGTACTCAGTCAGTCAGTCAGTACTCAGTCAGTCAGTCAGTACTCAGTCAGTCAGTCAGTACTCAGTCAGTCAGTATTCAGTCAGTCAGTCAGTACTCAGTCAGTCAGTCAGTACTCAGTCAGTCAGTCAGTACTCAGTCAGTCAGTACTCAGTCCAATTGTTTATCTATGAAGTCAGTCAGAACAGTGTGACGGGAGTGACTTCTTTCTCTGAAGCCAGAATGGTTTTTATTCAGCAGGTTGCAATTTTCATGACGTCGACACGGAGACAGACAGAAAAAGGAAGAAGATGAAAATGGTATACATCCTTGAAATTATTGTCATGAGTATATTATTCTCATTGTTATGATGATGATGTTGATAATGATTACCATTGTATCATTTTCCCCCATCTTTCCCTCACTGATTTAAGACTGAATGTTTATGGATAACTGGACAGAGGTCAATACCAAACTGACACAGGATATGCAAGTCTGAGATTGACCAAGGAAGACTGAGTGTGTCAACACATGTCTGTTTTCTCAGCTGTTTATGGATGGATCTTCACACCTTGTATGTTCAAATTTTGAACCCACCTGGTTACATGTCCTGGTTTGACACCTCAGCCTCTAAGCCACCAACTGTCACGTTATTATTTGCAGAGGAAACAGCCGCAGGAGACAGAACACAATCCTTTCCCTTCACCCCCGTCATTTCTACTCCCCCCCCCCCCCCCCCCAGGAAAACAAAAGACAAAGAACAAAGCCCGCAAAGGCACTGTGTGACGTGGTAGTGATGGATGCCGCACGTTGCAAGGTGTTACTCACAATCTCGCAAGGGAGATCACTAAATATCCTAATTCCCTCCACCCCTGTCTCCCCCACAACCAGCTCGGTACAACCGACATCGATTCTCATCACTTGTCTGAATAATATACCTGCCACTAAATAGTGAGTGTGAGTCAGTCACTCAGTCAGTCAGTCAGCCAACTAGTTAGTCAGTCAGTAAGTCAGTACTCAGTCAGTCAGTCAATCTGTACTCAGTCAGTCAGTACGTAGTCAGTACTCAGTACTCAGTCAGTACTCAGTCAGTACTCAGTCAGTACTCAGTCAGTACTCAGTCAGTACTCAGTAAGTCAGTATTCACTCAGTCAGTACTCAGTCATCAGTCAGTCAGTACTCAGTCAGTCAGTCAGTACTCAGCCAGTTAGTACTCAGTCAGTACTCAGTCAGTACACAGTCAGTACTCCGTCAGTACTCAGTCAGTACTCCGTCAGTCAGTTAGTACTCAGTCAGTGGATACTCAGTCAGTCAGTACTCAGTCAGTCAGTCAATCAGTCAGTCAGTATTCAGTCAGTCAGTATTCAGTCAGTGGGTACTCAGTCAATCAGTACTCAGTCAGTCAGTACTCAGTCAGTCACTACTCAGTCAGTCATTACTCAGTCAGTCACTACTCAGTCAGTCAGTCAGTACTCAGTCAGTCAGTCAGTCAGTCACTACTCAGTCAGTCAGTCAGTACTCAGTCAGTCAGTCATCAGTACTCAGTCAGTCAGCACTCACTCAGTCAGTACTCAGTCAGTCAGTCAGTACTCAGTCAGTCAGTCAGTCAGTCACTACTCAGTCAGTCAGTCAGTACTCAGTCAGTTACTACTCAGTCAGTCAGTACTCAGTCAGTCAGTACTCAGTCAGTCAGTCACTACTCAGTCAGTCAGTCACTACTCAGTCAGTCAGTCACTACTCAGTCAGTCAGTCACTACTCAGTCAGTCAGTCACTACTCAGTCAGTCACTACTCAGTCAGTCAGTACTCATCAGTCAGTCACTACTCAGTCAGTCAGTCAGTACTCAGTCAGTCAGTCAGTACTCAGTCAGTCAGTCACTACTCAGTCAGTCAGTCAGTACTCAGTCAGTCAATCAGTACTCAGTCAGTCAGTACTCAGTCAGTCACTACTCAGTCAGTCATACTCGTCAGTCACTACTCAGTCAGTCAGTCATACTCAGTCAGTCAGTCATCAGTCAGTACAGTCATCAGTCAGTCAGTACTCAGTCAGTCAGTCAGTCAGTCAGTCAGTCAGTCAGTACTCAGTCAGTCAGTCAGTACTCAGTCAGTCAGTCAGTACTCAGTCAGTCAGTCAGTACTCAGTCAGTCGTCAGTACTCAGTCAGTCAGTCAGTCTAGTCAGTCAGTCAGTACTCAGTCAGCTCAGTCTGTACTCTCAGTCAGTCTCAGTCAGTCAGTCAGTCTCAGTCAGTCAGTCAGTCCAGTCAGTCAGTACTCAGTCAGTCAGTCCCAGTCAGTCAGTCAGTCAGTCAGTATCAGTCAGTCAGTCAGTCAGTCAGTCAGTACTCAGTCAGTCAGTCAGTACTCAGTCAGTCAGTCAGTACTCAGTCAGTCAGTACTCAGTCAATCAGTTAGTACTCAGTACTGAGTCAGTAAGTCAGTATTCAGTCAATCACTCAGTCAATCAGTACTCAGTCAGTCAGTACTCAGTCAGTCAATCAGTCAGTACTCAATCAGTACTCAGTCAATCAGTCAATCAATACTCAGTCAGTCAGTACTCAGTCAGTCAGTCAATCAGTACTCAGTCAGTCAGTACTCAGTCAGTCAATCAGTCAATACTCAGTCAGTCAATCAGTCAGTACTCAATCAGTCAGTCAGTCAGTCAATCAGTCAATACTCAATCAGTCAGTCAGTCAGTACTCAGTACCCAATTAGTCAGTCAATCAATATCCAGTTCTAGCTCTGTCAGAATTAGCCAGATGTACACACCTGAAGCTACTTTCTCAAGCGTGGTTCCCAACACCACATCTGTAGTCTTCGCTCACTTGTAAAGGTTTGGCACACCTGTACTAAAAAGCTTTGTACCTGTACTCGGTACTGGGTCCCCAGTGCTCCACCACATGCTCAGAATCTGCAGGGGGCTGGCGGGTGAGAGCAAAGCGAGAGCGAGAAGGATGGGGGTGGGGGGGGGAGATAATACACAGGATTTTTCTTAGAGGTTTGGAAGGTTCAGTAAGAGAAGAGAGATCTGGGAGGGAGGTGTCCCCAAGAACAGGTAAGATGTCTACCACCTCACTCCACTTGTAACCTCAGGTTACAGGACAACATTTTTACACTTCATTCATATTTCTGTAATTATCATGTGAAACCATTGCCTTTCGAAACAACAACAACAATAACAACAATAACAATAATAAGGATAATAGTAATGATGATGATGATAATAATAGTAATAAATATAATAACAATAACAATATAATAGTAATGAATATATAATAACAATAACAATAATAATAGTAATAAATATAATAACAACAACAATAATAATAGTAATAAATATAATAACAATAACAATAACTATAACAGTAGTGATAATAATATTAATAATAATAGTAGTAATGATAATAATAATAATGATAACAATAATAACAATGATAATAATAATAATATATATGATGATGATGATGATGATGATGATGATGATGATGATGATGATGATGATGATGAAGATGAGAAGAGGAGGAGGAAGAAGAAGAAGAGGAAGAGGAAGAAGAAGAAAGAGAAGAAGAAGAAAACAAACAACAACAACATTTACATAGCGCAAACATACATGTCAGAGAATGGTCGTTGCTCTTTACAAACAGCTTAAGGGTTAACCATTGCCATGTTAATACAGTAAATGCAATACACAACATGATACTCACACCAATACGTCAATACACCGTATAAACATTGCCATGTCAATACATTCTAATGCAGTACAAACATTTCTACAACTACTATTATCAAAAGTAAAACTGGCAGAGGTGGTCGTGACAGAAGGGTGGTATGACACCGAGCGCGCGCGCGCGTGTGTGGTGTGAAGATGAAGGGGGGAGTAGAGGGAAAGGTAACGTATGGTATCACTGGCACCAAGTCTGCCACTAAGACACCTAACTTCCATCCCTGCTCCCTCCATCCTCACTCCCTACACCTATCAGGGTCCCGTTCTCTCTTCCTCAATCTTTCCAGTGTCATGTGTGTGTGTGTGTTGTGTGTGTGGTGTGTGTTGTGGTTGTGTGTGTGTGTGTGTGTTTGTGTGTGTGGGGGTGGTGTGTGTGTGTGGTGTGTGTGTGTGTGTGTGTATGTGTGTGTGTGTGGTGTTGTGTGTTGTGTGTGTGTGTGTGTGTGTGTTGTTGTTGTGTGTGTGTGTTGTGTGTGTATGTGTGTGGTGTGTGTTGTGTGTGTGTGTGTGTGTGTATGTGTGTGTGTGTGTGTGTGTGTGTGTGTGTGTGTGTTGTGTGTGTGTGTGTGTGTGTGTGATGTGTGTGTGTGTATGTGTGTGTGTGTGTGTGTGTGTGTGTGTGTGTGTGTGTGTGTGTGTGTGTGTGTGTGTGTGTGTGTGTGTGTGTGTGTGTGTGTGTGTGTGTGTGTGTGTGTTCTTTCATCTTTTTTATCTGTCTGTTCTTGTCATCCCTTTTTTTTCCTGTAGTTCTTTTGTTTATTTTCCCTGTCTTTTCTCATTATTCTTTTGTTTCTTATCATTCCCCCCCCCCCCCCCCCCTCCCCCATAACATGTGCTGAGTTGCAGCAGGTTGCTGGCAAGTACCGGTGTACTGAGATGAGGTTATGATAACAACTGAAAATAGAATACACAGCAGCCTCTCCTTTCTGTCTCTGTCTCTCTGTCTGTTTGTCTCTCTGTTTGTCTCTCTTCTCTATGTTGTCTTTTCTCTCTCTGTCTCTTCTTCTGTCTGTCTGTCTGTCTCTCTCTCATCTCACGTAACTAAAGAATGATTCATACAGACTCAGACGCGAGAGTCGCGGTGAATAAAGTAAGTGACAGAAAGACAGAAGAGGCGAGGAAGAGAGACGAGTGAGAGAGACAGAAAGAGAGAGTGAGAAGAAGAGTAGAGAGGGGAAGGGGAGAGAGAAAGAGGAGAGAGACGAAGAAAAAGAGAGATGAGAAGAGACAGAGAGAGAGAGTGAGTGGGAGAGGGAAGAGCGAGAGAGAGAGAGAGGAGAGAGAAGAGAGAGAGATGAGGAGGAGAGAGAGAGAGAGAGAAGAGAGAGAGAGAAGAGAGAGAGAGAGAAGAGAAGAGAAGAAAAAAGAAACTTCAGAAACATCGAGTTTACATCTCAGCTGGACGTCAAATCAAATCGCCGAACACAACCGGTGATCCTTCATCATGCTTTTCTTTTTTGGACACTCGAGGTAAAACATCAAACGATTCGACAAAAGAGATGAGTTGATTGAAACTGTAAAAAAAAAAAAAATAAATAAAAAAAGAGAACTGTATGTACTGATTTGTTGTTGTTGCTGTTGTAATTTTCATCAAGCAAAAGAAAGGCATATCTAATCGTTGATGTAATTGGTTGCACAGACTTAGAAACCTTTCAGTTTCATGACTCAGTGACCTCTATCAGGATTCCCTTCAGAAAGTTTCTCTCCCTGTGTCTCTTCTGCAATAGTGAGGTGGAAGGGAATGGGGAGTGATTTGATCTGCAATCAGAAATAAAATAAAAGTAGAATGTGAGAGACAGCAAAAAAAGAGTGAGTACGGAAGAATATGAGTAAAAAAGGGGAGGAGAGAGAGGAGAGAGAGGAGATAAAAGAGGGAGAGAGAGAGAGAGAGAGATAATGTGTTGGAACAGTGAGTGTGTATGTGTGTGCATGTGTGACAGTGAGGATGACAACTTAGGTCAAGGGTCACATGCCTAACAGACTTAAGTATACCCTAGCTCAACATCTTGTGTGTGTGTGTGAGAGAGAGAGACAGAGACGAGACAGAGAGACAGAGACAGAGAGACAGACAGAGGACAGAGACAGATACAAGAGACAGACAGAGGACAGACAGAGGGTGGATGACATCTTGGGTCAATGGTCACACACCCCACTCCTCAGAAACTAAAACTGAAACTATAGAAAAAAAGTCGATGTTCATGGATAAACAGAGATAAATGCATACAGAAAAATATAAAAGAAGAAAAGAAAAGAAAGCCTAGTACTGCTCTGCAGGAAAGGCCCTCCTGAGGGACAAATACCTGAATTTGAGATGATAAATTAATTATGACATATAGAAACACGAATTCAACAGATACATGTGTGCACTCACGCGCGCGCACAAACACACACCACACACACACACACACACACACACACACACACACACACACAACAACATATATATATATATATATATATATATACATACATACATACATACATACACACATACATACATACATACATACATACATACATACATACATACATACATACATACATACTACATATACATACAAATACACTACATTTAGATCACTCGTTAACTGTTTTTCGTCCCGTTTTTATTCTACAACTGGCTTATTTACGTGATTCGGTCTTTGCAGAGCAGAGCAAAATAGATGCAGTGTTACCAAAGGAACAATGGCTGATAAAACAAACACTACGGCTAAAAACAGCTAAAGCTGTAGAACACACACACTGCTTGCTTTGAACCTAAGCCCAGAATGGTGGGAAAATAAATGGTTAACTTGCGGCCCTGGAAGTTGACATTACTGCTGCTATGTTCAGGTATACGCTTATTTCAGCTGTCTGTGGTACATTGGCCATTATGGCTGCAAATAATTTTGATATGCCACTGAAAAGTGATTACCCGCAAACAAAAGGTCATGTGCCATTAAATTTGTTTGTAATTATGAGTATTTTGTGTGTTACTCTTTTCGTTCTTTGATTTTTTAATTCTGAAAAGAAAACGTAGTCTAAATGTGATGCTTTGATAATCATGTACACACGTAGGAAAAATATCGAACGGGCATCGTATTCCATTTTAGGAGTTTAAACCTTAATTTGTTTATATTAATCATCACCTTATCACACTATAATAAAAACCGATAAATGAAAAAAAAAAAAAAACACTGTTAATGCAATCAAACTGGAGAGGGGTAGGGCGTCATAAATTGGCAAAACTTCTATGCCCACGCATCTTGATAACTTTTGCAGAGGAGATCGTGGTTTTTCCTGCCGTAAATCATTATCATAAGCAACGCATTCATTATAAACATCTTTGATGAACCCATGAAGAAAGGTTGGATCCATTACGAACATGCCTGTTGCCTTTAGATCTTTGTAAGCGTATATGATCAACGGGTTGATAAGAAAACAGATCCTCTGAGGATGTCATATCCACATAATAAGAATCATCTTACTTGTCTTACCATCTCTTCCCTCTCTCCGTCTCCCTTCCCCACCCCCTCCACTTCCCACTAAAGCCCTCTCCCTCCCTTATCCCCATCATTTTTTTTCCCGACCCATAGAACTGATGAGTCTGGCGCCGACTACTTGACGTCACCTAAGCGAGTCCCGGTGGGGAGCAGTGTGGAGAGGTTTGTTGAAAATGATCAGTGGCTACGTGTGAAAACTACTCACAACTCTTGTCTTGGCATACATATCAGTGGCTACGTGTGAAAACTACTCACAACTCTTGTCTTGGCACTTATCAGTGGCTACGTGTGAAAACTACTCACAACTCTGTCGTTTGGCACTTATCAGTGGCTACGTGTGAAAACTACTCACAACTCTTGTCTTGGCACTTATCAGTGGCTACGTGTGAAAACTACTCACAACTCTAGTCTTGGCACACATATCAGTGGCTACGTGTGAAAACTACTCACAACTCTTGTCTTGACACACTACCAGTGGCTACGTGTGAAAACTACTCACAACTCTTGTCTTGGCACACTTACCAGTGGCTACGTGTGAAAACTACTCACAACTTTGTCTTGGCACACTTACCAGTGGCTACGTGTGAAAACTACTCACAACTCTTGTCTTGGCACTTATCAGTGGCTACGTGTGAAAACTACTCACAATTCTCGTCTTGGCACACATATCAGTGGCTACGTGTGAAAACTACTCACAACTCTTGTCTTGGCACTTATCAGTGGCTACGTGTGAAAACTACTCACAACTCTAGTCTTGGCACACATATCAGTGGCTACGTGTGAAAACTACTCACAACTCTTGTCTTGGCACACATATCAGTGGCTACGTGTGAAAACTATTCACAACTCTTGTCTTGGCACACTTATCAGTAGAAAGCCAACATGGCTGGTATGGTGGCATACACAGAAAAGCATCAAGAGCACAAAACACTATTGTTTTTGTTGTTGTTGTTGTTGTTGTGTTGTTGTTCAACCCAAACTAAATACCCTGAACCAACAAGCAAAACCAGAACAAGATGAAGACAGCTGAAATGTGTTTCTAAGAAGAACGTTATGGGTTTCAGAGTGAGCTAAGGAAAAAAAAACAAGACAGTCTTGAAATTAGCAAACACACACAAAAAATATTTATGAAGATTAAGTAGATCAGACACAGGAAGAAAATATTTGGCAGTTTTGCGAGAGTTCATGAGGACAGAAAAGGTAGGAGATATACCTGCAGAGTCTAAAGATAGATCTGTATAGAGCGCCTTGATCGCCAACGCCATGCAGCATAGAACATGATGATGATGATGATGATGATGATGATGATGATGATGAGATGATGATGATGATGATGATGATGATGATGATGATGATGATGATGATAATGATGATGATGATGATGATGATGATGATGATGATGAAATACTCTGAAAACAACATATAACAGTGAAGTCATTCACAACACAACACTGCCGTAATGCCATGAACACTTGTGCTTAATGGTAATGTCACATAAACAATGCAAACACTTTTTTTTTAATAAAGCAAGTCAACGTGAAACTTACACTGTGGATAAAGTATTACACACAATACAAAGTTTGTTTTGACGAAACAAAATAATGTCATGAAAATTGTATACAAGATCTATGAAATACATGATATAGACTTCAAATGATTCAAAATATATTTTTTCTATGAAAAAAAGTCATAATATACACTTAAGTGACTCAAAATCTGTTCGTTTGTTCCATGAAATGTGTGATAATATACATGTTAGTGACTCTAAATCTGTTCGTTTGTTCCATGAAATGTGTGATAATATACATTTTAGTGACTCAAAATCTGTTCGTCTGTTCCATGAAATATGTGATAATATACATTTTAGTGACTCAAAATCTGTTCGTTTGTTCCATGAAATGTGTGATAATATACATTTTAGTGACTCAAAATCTGTTCGTTTGTTCCATGAAATATGTGATAATATACATTTTAGTGACTCAAAATCTGTTCGTCTGTTCCATGAAATATGTGATAATATACATTTTAGTGACTCAAAATCTGTTCATTTGTTCCATGAAATATGTGATAATATACATTTTGATGACTATAGTTATCTGTTTGTTTGTTGTTGGTTTTTTCTTGTTGTCATCATGTCATTTTTGTTGTTGCTTTTTCAAGCTAAGATCAAGTGGGCCTGGAAAGTGTTTTGAAAATTTAGAGCTTGCTGTTACATTTAAAGTTGACTGAAAACACGCAGCATTTTGTGAAACGTCCTTCCAGAGGATAACATTCAATAAGTTTCTGTTTCTCAGGACAGTGTACCCAAGCTTGGAATCAA
>CM060312.1:6165027-6167527 GCA_030674185.1 Monoplex corrugatus | reverse complement strand
TTACATACCACTGATACCACCAACATATATCTGGTACCACTTACATACCACTGATACCACCAACATATATCTGGTACCACTTACATACCACTGACACCACCAACATATATCTAGTACCACTTACATACCACTGATCACCACCAACATATATCATGGTACCACTTACATACCACTGATACCACCAACATATATCTGTACCACTTACATACCACTGATACCACCAACATATATCTAGTACCACTATACCATGATACCCAACTATCTGACACTACACCTAAACACATATATCTAGTACCACTTACATACCACTGATACCACCAACATATATCTAGTACCACTTACATACCACTGAACCACCAACATATATCTGGTACCACTTACATACCACTGACACCACCAACATATATCTAGTACCACTTACATACCACTGATACCACCAACATATATCTGGTACCACTTACATACCACTGATACCACCAACATATATCTGGTACCACTTACATACCACTGACACCACCAACATAATATCTGTACCACTTACATACCACTGAACCACCAACATATATCTGGTACCACTTACATACCACTGATACCACCAACATATATCTGGTACCACTTACATACCACTGATACCACCAACATATATCTGTACCACTTACATACCACTGATAACCACCACATATATCTGGTACCACTTACATACCACTGATACAACCAACATATATCTGTACCACTTACATACCTGATACCACCAACATATATCTGGTACACTTAATACCACTAAGACCAACATACTTGGTACTACTTATACCACTGACACCACCAACATATATCTGGTACCACTTACATACCACTTACACCAACATATATCTAGTACATTTCTATACTACCACATATATAAGTACCATTCTGTACCTTCATACCTGAACACCATATTCAGTACCAAATCACTAGTAACGATTATCTAGACACTTATGATCCACTGCATAACTTTGTCCACGAACACTGACAACAAATATATCTGTACCACTTAATACTTTAATAAACCATAATCTGTTACCATTTCATACCACGACAATTACCATCATATAACTATACATTACATACCTATGACACTACCAACATATATCTAGTACTATTCATACACTTAATAATACCAACAGTATCTACCCAACTTATACCTGACATACCAACATATATCTAGTACCACTTATATACCACTATAGTATCAACATATGTCTAGTACTACTTATGACCACTGACACCACCAACATATATCCAGTACCACTTACATACAACTTATACTACCAACATATGTATATCTCGTATCACTTTTATACCACCAACATATATTTAAGTACCATTTGTATCCCATGACATAGGACACAACCCTGACTTTCAGATGCTGCAGAAAATCACTCAGTAAGTCTGATGAAGACCTGTTGAGTGGGTTGAAAGCTGGTCAGTAATGGTGCCAGTCAAGGAGACTTCGAAGGTAACGAAGCCCACTCTGTTTTAATTGGCAAGGTCTGGAAACAGTCTTTATGTTATAAATAGCTTCTGTAGTGGTGCATAATTCGCAGAGAAAGAGAAGTTAGCTCTGATTTTAAATCATTAATCTTAGGTCAGACTGGCACATTGGTCTGGTCTTATTCATCGATCTAATACATACAATCTGGGTGAGTCTACCACAAGCTTATGATCCACTAGCATAACTCACCACATTGTTGAGACATTAACCTCTTCCTCTGCGTCAATCAATAAAACATAGGAACATAGGGCAAAGCATCTCATAGCGACCACAACTGACAGTTACGTGGCCTGACCACTTCTTTAACCGGAAACCATTTCTTAAAACAAACAAAAAACAAACAAAACAAAAAGGCACAGTATGCCAGGAAGAGATGGAGACGCCACCTGGTGACACTTCTCCAAGATGGCCCCTCCATGAATAAAAGATGGACGCTGTCCCTGTTAACAGTCATTGGCCGTTGTAGCTCTTTTCAGCCAGTCACCGGAGAGGAAGCTGGGTGGACAACTCCACAGGGGTGGATGTTTCATACGGTGCAGCGGGAGGTGAGACAAAGGAACTGGGAAAGATTATAAGTTTATCATGTTTGTTGTCTATATCACGCCGGTTTATCTTTCTCTTTGTCTTCTTTGTTGTCATTGTCGTGGTTTGTTTGTATTTTTTCTTTTTTTCCCTTAAAGTTTGGCATCATTTTTATCATTTTTGACATAATGTTTTAGCTTAGAAAGGTGATAGGCGTATTTTCGGCATCATTTTTAATATAATGTTTTAGCTCAGAAAAATGATACATCTAATCTCAGCATCATTTTTGATGTAATGTCTTAGCTCAGAAAGGTGATAGGCCTAATTCTAGCATCATTTTTTATGTAATGTTTTAATGGTGATATGCCTAATTTCGGCATCATTTTTGATGCAATTTTTTCGCTCAGAAAGGTGACAGGCATGATTTTGGCATCATTTTTGATGCAA
>CM060312.1:6145027-6157527 GCA_030674185.1 Monoplex corrugatus | reverse complement strand
CATCATCATCGTCGTCATCACCATTACCGTCGTCATAATACCCTAATAACAGCGGCACTGACACTGATAATGACAACAATACTTCCAAAGCGCAGCTGAAAAGCTGAATGCATAATTTCACGTGGACGCCAAATGAAATCATCCTACACATGCAGTTCTCTGTCAACCAAGCCATTCTTTTTGGACACACGTGGTAAACACCAAATAAACGGACATGATAGACGAGTGCATTGAAATGTAAACGAGGATTGCAGCAGATATTGATGTGATCCTGCAAATGCTTGCACAAACCCAGAAACCTTCCATCTGTATGGCCCACTGGCCAACAGCTCTTTCAGGGACTTCTGAATAAACTTGTCTTTCTATCTTTTACTCTGTGCTTTCTGGTTTCCGGGAGACAGTCTTCATCTGTTTGCTCTGCGCTGTCTGCAGGCTTTTGGGGACAGTGTCTTTATCTGTTTGCTCTGTTCTGTCTGTAGACTTCTGGGGACAGTGTCTTTATCTGTTTGCTCTGTGCTGTCTGTAGACTTCTGGGGACAGTGTCTTTATCTGTTTGCTCTGTTCTGTCTGTAGACTTCTGGGGACAGTGTCTTTATCTGTTTGCTCTGTTCTGTCTGTAGACTTCTGGGGACAGTGTCTTTATCTGTTTGCTCTGTACTGCCTGTAGACTTCTGGGGACAGTGTCTTTATCTGTTTATGCTCTGTTCTGTCTCGTAGATTCTGGGGACAGTGTCTTTATCTGTTTGCTCTGTACTGTCTGTAGACTTCTGGGGACAGTGTCTTTATCTGTTTGCTCTGTACTGCCTGTAGACTTCTGGGGAACAGTGTCTTTATCTGTTTGCTCTGTACTGTCTGGTTTCTGGGACAGTGTCTTTATCTGTTTGCTCTGTGCTGTCTGTAGACTTCTGAGACTGTGTCTTTATATGTTTGCTCTGTGCTGTCTGTAGACTTTTGGGACAGTCTGTATCTATTTTACTCTGTGCTGTCTGCAGACTTCTGGGGACAGTATCTTTGTCTGTTTGCTCTGTACTGTCTTAGACTTCTGAGGACTGGTCTTTATCTGTTTGCTCTTTGCTGTCTGCAGACTTCTGGGACAGTCTGTATCTATTTTACTCTGTGCTGTCTGCAGACTTCTGGGGGACAGTGTCTTTGTCTGTTTGCTCTGTACTGTCTGTAGACTTCTGAGGACTGTGTCTTATCTGTTTGCTCTGTACTGTCTGTAGGTTTCTGGGGACAGTGCTTTATCTGTTTGCTCTGTACTGTCTGTAGACTTCTGAGGACTGTGTCTTTATCTGTTTGCTCTGTGCTGTCTGTAGGTTTCTGGGGACTGTGTCTTTATCTGTTTGCTCTGTACTGTCTGTAGACTTCTGAGGACTGTGTCTTTATCTGTTTTCTCTGTGCATGTCTGTAGACTTCTGGGGGCAGTGTCTTTATCTGTTTGCTCTGTTGTCTGTAGGTTTCTGGGGACTGTTCTTTATCTGTTTGCTCTGTGCTGTCTACAGACTTCTGGGACAATGTCTTTATCTGTTTGCTCTGTACTGTCTGTAGGCTTCTGGGGACAGTGTCTCATCTGTTTGCTCTGTACTGTCTGGCTTCTGGGACAGTGTCTTTATCTGTTTGCTCTGTACTGTCTGGCTTCTGGGGACAGTGTCTTTATCTGTTTGCTCTGTACTGTCTGTAGACTTCTGGGGACAGTGTCTTTATCTGTTTGCTCTGTACTGTCTGTAGGCTTCTGGGGACAGTATCTTTATCTGTTTGCTCTGTGCTGTCTGTAGGCTTCTGGGGACAGTGTTTTTATCTGTTTGCTCTGTACTGTCTGTAGGCTTTCTGGGACAGTGTCTTTATCTGTTTGCTCTGTGCTGTCTGTAGGTTCTGGGGACAGTATCTTTATCTGTTTGCTCGTCTTATCTGTGCTGTAGGCTTCTGGGACAGTGTCTTTATCTGTTTTGCTCTGTGCTGTCTGTAGGCTTCTGGGGACAATGATACTCAATCAGGATCAATTTAAACAAGTTTCCAATACCACTATTTAAATGACTTGTGAGCTATGTAATTACCTTTGGGATATGTTTTCATCGAACTTCATTTCCATACAAGTGTTAACAAAACTGTAACATCGTTATGTAATCACTTTTGGATGTGCTCTGTTTAAACTTTATTTCCATCCATTACCAGATAAAAAAAAAAACATTTAGTTGTGCATTCACCTTTTGGATATGGAGATTGTTTTTTTCGTTCAATTGTATTTTGATTTACGAAGTATAATAAAATTATAAAAATGAAAACACTTTTGCAGGATCATCGCAATTAGGGAGGTTTACTTTGTGCTCAACGTTTTTCTTCCCCTCACCCCCCCCCCTCCTTCCCATTTTCTACGCCACCTTAACGGCCACAGAAGCTGGCACAGTTTTTTACAATGTCATGATGATGATGACGATGAAGATGATAGTCACGATGTCACGGAATTCCATCTAGGATTAAGACTGCGTGACAGGGCTGTACTCAACGCTTAGTATCATAAATATCCTGGCGTCAACTAGGCCTGAAAGATACAGATGCCTGCGGTATTGGTCAGGAGATTTAGAAACATCCTCAATGATGCATCCTGAAGTGGATGAGCACAAAGGAGCCAATAGCACGCTCAAGACTGAGTAGGAGCCGGTTGGAGCCGAAAAAATCCAACAATAATTTATGAAGGGACTGATGGGGATTCGAACCCAGAACTTCCAGTAAGTAGTCCAATGCGCTAACCACTATATCACGGCGACTGGTTAACAAAACTGTAACATAAATGTGTAATCACCTTTTGGATAAGTTTTGGTTCAAATCTGTCTTCATTATCAAGCATTAAAAATCTGTAACATGGACTATCTTTGCCTTGAAGCCAAGCTTATCATACACTGAAGTTCTACAGTGCTTGCCAAGACCAACACAAAGAGTAAGGATAACAAGAAGCCGACAGTACAAACATAAACCTTGTGCTAGCGTACATAACGTGTTATCACAACACCCCAGTACGGCAATAAATCCCAGCTATCTGTACTCGCAAGGAAAAGATACTCAGCTTTTACAGCCGTTATGAATGGTAAAAACAATTATATCTATGAAGCGCTAAATCTTGATATACAAGAACCAAAAATTAAAAGAATGTTAAAAATTTAAAAGAAAACGTAAAGAGAATCGGAACGCGTTTTTAATACAACCAGACAAGACAGGTGCAAATTTTCGGCCAACTGGCCTTTGTCAAGCGTAAAATCACAAACAAACAAACACCAGCTCTCCTAATTTTTGTATCTGGTGTTTGTTTGTTTGTGATCTTACGCTTGACAAAGGCCAATTAGCCGAAAATTTGCGCCTGTCTTGTCTTGTTGTATTAATCACGCGTTCTTATTCTTTTTTCGTTTTGTTGTTGTTGTTGTTATTGTTGTTTGTTTGTTTTTTCTCTTCTGGTTCCTGTTTGCTTGAACACGGGCAGTCACACTTGTTTTGGACTTGACATACAAACCAAATCAAAGCACACCACTCTCGTTATCATTAACTAGAACATTCAATGACATGACAAAAACTCAAGGGCACAAAACACACACACACCAGGAGGGGAGGAGAAGGAAGGCAACGGGACGAAGGGGGTGGGCACACAGAGGGAGAAATCACTGCTGGACAAACAGATGTCTTCAAGTTAGACTTGAAGAACGACAGAGTATGTCATTGTCCAACAGACAGGGGAAACTCCTTCTAGTTAATAAAGGCAATAACTCAAATAATGATTATAAAAAAAGAAAGAAAAAGACCGCGGTTAATGCAATGCTTCGACGAGTCAACAGGTTAATGTCTGTGATTGAAAGAATAATGTAACAATGGTAACATACCAGTTCCCACATGACTAATATCTGATCAGGCTAAGTGTTTGGAGGGCATTCAGTGGTTTATCTTCATTAATGAGGAATATTTCTACACACAGTAATGAGGAACAGTAATGAGGAATATTTCTACTCACAGTAATGAGGAACAGTAATGAGGAATATTTCTATACACAGTAATGAGGAACAGTAATGAGGAATATTTCTACACACAGTAATGAGGAACAGCAATGAGGAATATTTCTACACACAGTAATGAGGAACAGTAATGAGGAATATTTCTACACACAGTAATGAGGAACAGTAATGAGGAATATTTCTATACACAGTAATGAGGAACAGTAATGGGGAATATTTCTACACACAGTAATGAGGAACAGTAATGGGAATATTTCTACACACAGTAATGAGGAATATTTCTACACACAGTAATGAGGAATATTTCTACACACAGTAATAAGGAATATTTCTACACACAGTAATGAGGAACAGTAATGGGGAATATTTCTACACACAGTAATGAGGAATATTTCTACACACAGTAATGAGGAATATTTCTACACACAGTAATGAGGAATATTTCTACACACAATAATGAGGAATATTTCTACACACAGTAATGAGGAATATTTCTACACACAGTAATGAGGAATATTTCTACACACAGTAATGAGGAATATTTCTACACACAGTAATGAGGAACATTTCTACACACAGTAATGAGGAATATTTCTACACACAGTAATGAGGAATATTTCTATACACAGTAATGAGGAATATTTCTACACACAGTAATGAGGAATATTTCTACACACAGTAATGAGGAACATTTCTACATACAGTAATGAGGAACATTTCTACATACAGTAATGAGGAATATTTCTACACACAGTAATGAGGAATATTTCTATACACAGTAATGAGGAATATTTCTACACACAGTAATGAGGAATATTTCTACACACAGTAATGAGGAACATTTCTACACACAGTAATGAGGAATATTTCTACACACAGTAATGAGGAACATTTCTACACACAGTAATGAGGAACATTTCTACACACAGTAATGAGGAGCATTTCTACACACAGTAATGAGGAGCATTTCTACACACAGTAATGAGGAATATTTAATGAGGAATATTTCTACACACAGTAATGAGGAATATTTCTACACAGTAATGAGGAATATTTCTACACACAGTAATGAGGAACATTTGTACACACAGTAATGAGGAATATTTAATGAGGAATATTTCTACACACAGTAATGAGGAATATTTCTACACAGTAATGAGGAATATTTCTACACACAGTAATGAGGAGCATTATCTTACACACAGTAATGAGGAATATTTAATGAGGAATATTTCTACACACAGTAATGAGGAACATTTCTACACACAGTAATGAGGAGCATTTTCTACACACAGTAATGAGGAATATTTAATGAGGAATATTTCTACACAGTAATGAGGAATATTTCTACACACAGTAATGAGGAGCATTTCTACACACAGTAATGAGGAGCATTTCTACACAATAATGAGGAGCATTTCTACACACAGTAATGAGGAGCATTTCTACACACAGTAATGAGGAGCATTTCTACACACAGTAATGAGGAATATTTCTACACACAGTAATGAGGAGCATTTCTACACACAGTAATGAGGAGCATTTCTACACACAGTAATGAGGAGCATTTCTACACACAGTAATGAGGAGCATTTCTACACACAGTAATGAGGAGCATTTCTACACACAGTAATGAGGAGCATTTCTACACACAGTAATGAGGAATATTTCTACACACAGTAATGAGGAGCATTTCTACACACAGTAATGAGGAGCATTTCTACACACAGTAATGAGGAGCGTTTCTACACACAGTAATGAGGAATATTTCTACACACAGTAATGAGAAACATTTCTACACAATAATGAGGAACATTGCCCACACAGTAATGAGGAATATTTCTACACAGTAATGAGGAATATTTCTACTCACAGTAATGAGAAACATTTCTACACAATAATGAGGATCATTGCTCACACAGTAATGAGGAATATTTCTACACAGTAATGAGGAATATTTCTACTCACAGTAATGAGGAATATTTCTACACACAGTAATGAGGAACATTTCTACACACAGTAATGAGGAACATTTCTACACACAATAATGAGGAATATTTCTACACACAATAATGAGGAATATTTCTACTCACAGTAATGAGGAACATTTCTACACACAATAATGAGGAATATTTCTACACACATAATGAGGAACATTTCTACACACAATAATGAGGAATATTTCTACTCACAGTAATGAGGAATATTTCTACTCACAGTAATGAGGATATTTCTACACACAGTAATGAGGAACATTTCTACACACAGTAATGAGGAATATTTCTACTCACAGTAATGAGGAACATTTTCTACACAATAATGAGGATTATTGCCACACAGTAATGAGGAATATTTCTACACAGTAATGAGGAATATTTCTACTCACAGTAATGAGGAATATTTCTACACACAGTAATGAGGAACATTTCTACACACAGTAATGAGGAACATTTCTACACACAATAATGAGGAATATTTCTACACACAATAATGAGGAATATTTCTACTCACAGTAATGAGGAACATTTCTACACACAATAATGAGGAATATTTCTACACACAATAATGAGGAATATTTCTACTCACAGTAATGAGGAATATTTCTACACACAATAATGAGGAATATTTCTACACACAATAATGAGGAATATTTCTACACACAGTAATGAGGAATATTTCTACACACAGTAATGAGGAATATATCTATACACAGTAATGAGGAGTATTTCTACACACAGTAATGAGGAGTATTTCTACACATAATCACAGAAATGTACAGAGATGTATAGAAATGATGTATTCCAAAAAACAGTTTCTTTCTTTTTTTATAGGAATGAATATCGCATGAGTTGGTCTGTCTACAAAAACTGTCTTCCAAATTACCTTCTTGATTTCACTGTCATTTGTGTACCAGAGGTACATTCAGCTGGGAACTCTTTGAAGTTGGTCATTTCGTTGGAAAGACGTGGGCAGTGGTGTCGTTAACATGAGGAGGCTCTTTGACTCTGGTTCTACGACTTTCAAACTCTGAAGTGGATGGAGACCAGTAATGAAACATTTGTGACTTTCCGGGCAGATAGGTTACTTCTTGTCAGACGCAGCTGTAGACACAGACAGGGAATGCTATTGTGATTAACTCACAGCACGGACAATTTCAAGTTGATTGAATCGGTTTTGTGCGAGTCAATGTCTTCGTAGATTTCCTCGTATGGCCAGGTCATTGACCATGGAGTCAGCATACTGAAATATATCCTTCGTCATTCTGGGTTTCAACATAATCTTTTGTTCTTTCAGAGTTATTGTATTCATTTTGAACAAAACAGACACATACAGAACGAAACATCAAAACGCAATTGCGATCACACGCTTAAAAATGACATATGTACATACAAAGGTATACTACTAAGAAATCATAAACAGATTGCTAAGATATCAGATTCACCACCACCATCATCATCAATACTTAAAAAGCTCTCTTGCCTTTCTAAACTCTTAGTTAAAACATTAGGTGGCGCTGCAATGCGGCGACGCACTCAACGGGGATACCGGGAGAGCAGCCATGGTTTGACATGGTAAATTGATTGTCATGAAAGGAAATAAACATGAATAAGAATGAATGAAAGTAGAGGTTGAGCACAATTTGTATATCTTACAAAAAATATTTCTAAAACAATCGTTCTTTCTCTTATATGCAAGTGGACATGAAGAATATTTCTGGGCTCTCTCTATCTCTCTCTGTCACACACACACACACACACACACACACACGCGCGCGCGCACGCACACGCACATCAACAATAAAACAAGTGAAACAGTGTGCCTATGCATATCCATTCATAAAAATTCTTTGACTTTTGTTAGTTTGCTAGCGTAAGCTTTGTTTTAAACTTATTTGTGTGTTTTTACGTGTGAGTGTGTATGTGTGTGTGTGTGTGTGTGTGTGTGTGTGTGTGTGTGTGTGTGTGTGTGTGTGTGTGTGTGTGTATGTGTGTATGCATACGTGCGTGCGTGCCTGTGTGTGTAGAAGACTTGTATTTACCAAATGATTTATACATTTTTCTTCTTTGTACTTTCTTTATGAACTAGTGGTGCTATTATCTATTTCAGATTTTGTTATTATCTCTTGGTAATCTTGATTAAGTTTGTTGATATTGCATTCTGGTGATGTTTATACCACACTGATTTATAGATCCCGTGACACCCCCTCCCCATTTATGCATATATCTATATATCTAAATGACACACATACACACACACACACACACACACACACATATATATATATATATATATATATATATATATATACATATATATATATATATATATATATACAAACATACATATATGTATATATATATATATCATCATCATCATCATCATCAGGTGCCCTGCCGCATGGCGTTGACGACCATGGACTTCCAACCATCTTTATCTCTCGTTGCCCCCAGCATCTCCCCCACCCTCTTCATCCCCAGCCACTCTGCAAGTCCGTCCAGCATTCTCTCCCTGGGTCTACCCGGTGCTCTCTTTCCCTCCAGCTTTCCCGCAGTGACCAGGTGCTACAAATCCCCCTTCCTCATAAAACGGTCTATAAATGTTGCTTGTCTTTTCCTAATCTTCCTTATGAGTGATCTACTTGTGTCTGCCTCCATCAAGACTGTTTCGTTTGTTTTCTTTGCTGTCCATGGAACTCTCAACATTCTTCTGAGAAACCACATCTCCGCTGCCTCGATCGTGCTCTGGCTTTTCTTGCTGACTGTCCACGTCTCGCATCCGTACAACAGTATTGGTTCTATATAACACTCAAGGACTCTCTTTCTGATGTTAATTGATAGGCATTTGTTGGTAAGTTTGCTTGTCATCTTCTTGAATGCTGTTTTGGCTTGGCCGATTCTGCCAGCTATTTCCGATGTGCATCTGCCGTCTGATGAAATAACCGTTCCCAGGTATTTGAACTTATTAACCTGTGTCAAGGTTGTGCCATTTGCTGTTATTTTGCATGAGGTGGTTTCATGTTTTTTACTGATCACCATGACTTCAGTCTTCCTGCTGTTTAGTTCCAACCCCTTACCTTTGCTTTCTGTTTCTAGTATATTCACAAGGTTTTGTAGGTCCCTTTCATTTTCTGCAATTAGCACGGTGTCATCTGCGTACCGAATGTTGTTTATCATTTTCCCTCCAACCTTTAATCCAGGATCTTCTTCTATGTATATATATATATACATCATAGATATGCATGCGTGCGTGCGTGTGCGTGTGCGTGTGTGTGTGCGCGCGTTAGTGTATGTGTTTGTTATATATATATTTATACATATGTATATATATACATATGTATATATATATATCATAGATATGCGTGCCTGCGTGCGTGCGTGTGCGCGCGCGCGCGCGCGCGCGTGTATGTGTGTGTGTGTGTGTGTGTGTGTGTGTGTGCGTGTGTGTGTGTGTATGTGTTTGTTAAAGATATGCCCTTGGTGTTGACCATTCCGACCAGTTTATTACAAGAGGGTTAGAAACCATGAATACAGTAAATAAACACACTAAGTATACTAAAACATATGAAAACTAGCCTAAATTATGTAAAATTGCATTTGCATATCATGTTTCCTTAGATCCAAAAAACACTTAATACACCAAGCCTACCCAATAATCAATCCTAAGAGAAAGTATGTCAGGCTTTACTGAAAATTGCCTCTGCACATCACATTTCTTAAGAGAACAAAACGCATTTAATACATGTACCTACTAGTAATAATCGCTCTTAAAGGAAAGTATGTAAGGCTTTATAGAACACACACAGGTGAATGGACCAGCAGGGCAGAAAATGATAGGAAGAAATGGCAGAAAGCAAAGGAGCACGGCAGAAACTAAAAAAGTGACAGTATAGAAGAACTTTCTACTACAAAAGTTCCAGAAGGTTGGGGATGTCCATCATCCGTCATCTATCTCCATCGCCGGGGATGACAGCGGGAGCTTCACTCTTTGTCACTAAGGATCGCCAGGCGACACGGTCTCTGCTCCTGTGTATGATGTCATGGAGCCCCAGTTTGCAGGCGTCAGCGATGTTGTCCATGAAGGATTTTGCTGGCCTTCCTTGTTCTCTCTTTGCCTCGACTCTCCCCTGCAGGACTGATGTCATCAAGTCGGTTCTTGTGTTTCTGTTCATGTGCCCGATATACTTTAATTTTCTTTTGTTGATCTCTGGGAGCATTTTGCGTTGGGCAACTAATTCCTTTAGCACGCTTTCGTTGTTCTTTTGTCTGTCCATTTTACTCTGAGAAGACGCCTTATACCCACATTTCTGCTGCGTTTATTTTATTTTCTCATCTTTCTTCAAAGTCCAGGCTTCACATCCGTACATGACAACAGGCCAAATCAAGCAGCGTAAATTTCTAATTTTCAGTTTGTTGGTATGCCTCTGTCTTTCCATATGTTGTTCAACTGGACCATTTTTTGCTTGGCCATGCCTATTCTTGATCTGATGTCCTCGCTACAAAAGATCCTGTGTTGGTTTTGACAGAGCCCAGTACTTGAAGTTGTCCACGTTGTTCCAGCTCTGTTTTACTTATTGGCGTGCTCTGCTGTGGCTGGTTAGCTGATCCTTCTATGTGCATGACTTTGGTCTTTTTGGCATTCAGTTTCAGTCCTGCCTTGTGTCCTGCAGCATCTACTCGATATAGAATTCTCCTCATACTTATGATGTCTCCTGCTAATGGGGATATTGTTTATATTGATAGAATCCCGGCATCCCAGGGGGAAAGGAATGTGTGTTTAGAGACTGTGCAGCACACTGCCATGTAGTATGAATCAGTCAAGAACTAATCAGCTTCCATCTCCCCCCCCCCCTTCTTTTCTTTCTACTGCTTCGTTAAAAGCACGTGGTGTGTGTGGTGTGTGTGTGTGTGTGTGTGTGTGTGTGTGTGTGTTGTGTGTGTGTGTGTTGTGTGTTGTGTGTGTGTGTGTGTGGTGCGCGCGTGGTGTATGCAAGATGTATTTGCCAACAGAATATAGGGTCTTCAGTTAAGGCCGATATTCTCGCTGGTGAAGTTGAAAATCTTATTTTGATAGAAACTATGACCATTTAATCAATCAGTTATCAACTGGATTAAAATATGCATTTGTATGATTGAAAAATTTGTTGACTTATCATGCTTATATTGTTTTTGCATCTCTCTCTCTCCTCTCTCTCTCTCTCTCTCTCTCTCTCTCTCTCTCTCTCTCTCTCTCTCTCTCTCTCTCTCTCATCTCTCCCTCTCTCTCTTCTCCTCCTCTCTCTTCACACACACACCCACGCTCGCACACACCGCCCTTTATCATTCTGAAATGTCAGCGTAGTGTGTACTTTCTGTAGCTGTCTCATTACCTGAAAAGAATGCACGTGTGCGTGTGTGTGCGTGCACGTGCATATGTATATATATATATTTTATATATTTTATGTGTGTGTGTGTGTGTGTGTGTGTGTGTGTGTGTGTGTGTGTGTGTGTGTGGTGGTGTGTGTTGTGACGGATACGTGTGTGTGTGTGGGTGATGTGGTGTGTGTGTGTGTGTGTGTGTGTGGGGGTGGGGTGTGTGTGTGTGTGCTGGTGATATTTGGGGTGATGAATACGCAGACGTGTATGACTTACTTGAAGCATGACCCAAAGCAACTGGCGCTTGCCTTTGTTCTCATACTGGGTCTGTTGATGAGTTTGCTTATCTTGGCTGTCACTGAAAGCGTTAGTCCTTGACATCATTTCACATGTGCTGCTGTTACTCACCAATGATACATATCTAACAGTGGGCTACTTTCTTTCTCTTGCCTTTTGCACTCAATAACAGTGACACACAATAGGTCTAATCCGAATGATATAATCAGGACACCTTTGTTTTGCGTCCTATGTTATTTTCTTCTTGTTTATCTTATATGATCAGGGGGTTACTGAATCCAAAATCGTTGGAAGATAAACCGTAAATGTTGGGCTTTTTGAGCTATTGGGTAAAATCCAACAAAGCCACCCTCGGATTTGCAAACTACAAATACAGAGAACATATGACGAATGATTATGCTTGCTTTTATACCTAATGTTTCTCTCTGTCAAGGAAACTATTCAATTAACTACATACAATTAATAGTATCTATGTTTATGCTAATTTAGCATGTCTAATTACTCAGTTGAATAAAATATATCATTACTAACTCATGGTTATGCTAATTTAGCATGTTTTTATTCAGTTATAAAATGATTCATACTATCTCATGGTTATGCTAATTTAGCATGTTTTTTTTTTATTTTTATTCAGTTAATCAAAATGTAACAATGACTATTCATGTTATGCTAATTTAGCATGTTTATTTTTAGTTGACTTAAAATGATTCATACTATATGTTTATGCTAATTTAGCATATTTCATCTATTCATTTTACTAAAATGATTCATACTATCCAATGTTTATCCCATTTTACTATGTTTTATCGGATTTCTTGCTTGTCCAAAATGGCCATCACTGAGAAAAACAACGCTT
>CM060312.1:6107527-6140027 GCA_030674185.1 Monoplex corrugatus | reverse complement strand
GTGAACCATCCAGGAGTCGCAAATGCGTAAGTCTGGAGGACAAGGTTCAAGATCAAGGTCATGACCCCTGAGTGTCCTTCTGCAGTTGTCAGTTTATCCATCACCTCGGCATGAACCACGCCTCAAATGTGATCAGGCGCCTCAGGGCAATTTACCCTCCTGATAGATACTACTTGGAGTTTGAACACCTGCAGTACTGTGGGACATTTTAAGCCTTGAAAGCCAGGGTTTTCATGTCTCAGGTCGCTGCCTATCAGAATATAACATGAAACTTGCGGACTATCAGGAGGCGGAAGAAAGTGTTCTCACAATACAAACAAGTTGCGTTTCTTAAAGCTAACGATTTGCAGTGACTCAGAACTGGGTTTTGGTGAGAAATTTCACCTTGGCGGATGGATGAACAAATTGTTTAGCAGAAAGTTTGTGAGTGTTATTTCTGTACACTGGTATCGACAGGTAGATCAAAGATCAGTGCTGGATGGGGAAAACCTGTTGCTTCCTTATTCATTACTGCTGACACACGCACATTTGTATTCTCTCTCTATATCCCCTATCATTTCTCTCTCTTTCTCTCTCTCTCTAAAACACACACACACATACATGCACTCACACACACACACTCATCCACTCACCCACACACACACACATTCACCCACACCCACACACTCACACCCCCACACACACTCACTCCCATACACACACACACACCCACACACACAGACACACATACATTCACTCACTCACCCACCCACCCATCTACACACACACACACACAGATACACACACACAAACACACAGATACACACACACACACACACATATATACATACATACAAGCATGCGTGTGAGTGTATGTGTGATCACGTGTGAGTCACTTGGATCTTTCATGAACCTTTGTTTTAAAAAATACTGTGCATTGGCAAACAACTTGCTACTTTTGCTCGCAGATACGCTCGTAGCTATCTTTTGATTATTAAAGTAACACACACACACACACACACACAGAGAGAGAGAGAGAGAGAGATCCACACATACACACACACACACACACACACACGCGCGCGCGCGCGCGCGCACGTACGCACCACACATACAAGCATGCGTGTGAGTGTGTGTGTGCGCACGTGTGAGTCACTTGGATCTCTCACGGACTTTTCTTTTAAAAAAAAACGTGTGCACTGGCAAACAGCTCGCTAACTTGGCTCGCAGATAGCCATCCTTTGATTATCAAAGTAACGAACACACACACACACACACACACACACACACACACACACACACACACACACACACACACACACACACACACACACACACAGAGAGAGAGAGAGAGAGAGAGAGATCCACACACACACAGATACACACACACACACACACACACACACACACACACACACACACACACACACACACACACACACACACACCATACATATATACAAGCATGTGTGTGTGATTGTGTGTGAGTGTGCACCTGTGAGTCACTTGGAGCTTTCTCGAATCTTTCTTTAAAATCCTGTGCACTGGCAAACAACTCGCTAACTTTGCTCGCAGATAGCCATCTTTTGATTATCAAAGTAACGAACACAAAGAGAGAGAGAGAGAGAGAGAGAGAGAGAGAGAGAGAGAGAGAGAGAGAGAGAGAGATAGCCATATTTTGATTATCACAGTAACGAACACACACACACACACACACACACACACACACACACACACACCACACACACACACACACACACACACACACACACACACACACACACACACACAAAAAAAAGACATGCGTGTGAGTGAGTGTGTGTACCTGTGAGTCACTCGGATCTTTCATGAACCTTTCTTTAAAAAACGTGTGCACTGGCAAACAGCTCGCTAACTGTGCTCGCAGATAGCCATCTTTTGATTATCAAAGTAACGAACTTAGTGATAACTAACACAATTGCTTCAACACGCAAAAGGGGCTGTCTGCTAATTATGAGAACCAAGTCTTCACGGCGGATGGCAGCAAGTGTGGGTTTTTTTTTTCTTCTGCCAATTTCTACAGCATCACGCTGGGCCCTCTGCTTCATTATCCATTCTGATTTATGCTCCCGTCCGTTCTTCACGACCAACCAAGTGGTCTTGCCCAGCCATTATTCCGCCTTTATGAATTCAACATGGAGCATAGTCACACATATACAGACACACGTATCATCATCATTATCATCAGGTGCCTTGCCGCATGGCGTTGGCGACCATGGACTTCCAACCATCTCTATCTCTCGTTGCCCCCAGCATCTCCCAAACCCTCTTCATCACCAGCCACGCTGAAAGTCCGTCCAGCATTCTCTCCCTGGGTCTACCTGGTGCTCTCTTTCCCTCCAGCTTTCCCGTTGTGACCAGGTGCTCCAAATCCCCCTTCCTCATAAAATGGCCTATAAATGTTGCTTGTCTTTTCCTAATCTTCCTTATGAGTGATCTACTTGTGTCTGCCTCCATCAAGACTGTCTCGTTTGTTTTCTTTGCTGTCCATGGAACTCTCAACATTCTTCTGAGAAACCACATCTCGGTTGCCTCGATCGTGCTCTGGCTTTGCTTGCTGACTGTCCACGCCTCGCATCCGTACAACAGTATTGGTTCTATATAACATTCAAGGACTCTCTTTCTTATGTTAATTGATAGGCATTTGTTGGTAAGAATGCTTGTCATCTTCTTGAATGCTGTTTTGGCTTGGCCGATTCTGCCAGCTATTTCCGATGTGCATCTGCCGTCTGATGAAATGACCGTTCCCAGGTATTTGAACTTATTAACCTGTATCAAGGTTGTGCCATTTGCTGTTATCCTGCATGAGGGGATTTCATGTTTTTTACTGATCACCATGACTTCAGTCTTCCTGCTGTTTAGTTCCAACCCCTTACCTTTGCTTTCTGTTTCTAGTATATTCACAAGATTCTGTAGGTCCCTTTCATTTTCTGACAAAATACAAAGCATGGCACAAACACAGACGTACGCTTCCACGCTGACAAACATACGTAACCCCTACACACTGATCCCCGTCACACACACACACACACACACACACACACACACACACACACACACACACACACACACACCCTCCAACACATTACTCTTCTGGCAGGAACTAATCCTAATCTGATGGGGTATCACCCACATCAAAAAAGCCAAAAACACCTCTCTGGCACATGCTGTCAAAACATATTCAGACACCTAACCAAACACACACACATACACATACACACGCGCGCACACACACACAAACAAACAAACAAATAAACACACGTGTGAACTCCTCCCACGCGTGCTTACACCTATGCATACATACATAATACATACATACATTACACACACACACACACACACACACACACACACACACACACACACACACATACACACACACACACACACATACACACACACATACACGCACACACACACACAAACAAACAAATAAACACACGTGTGAACTCCTCCCACGCGTGCTTACACCTATGCATACATACATAATACATACATACATTACACACACACACACACACACACACACACACACACACACACACACACCACACATACACACACACACACACACACACACACACACACATATTATATATATATATATATATATATAGCATACACCTACCTTCTCAGTGGTTAAAACAGACCATTCTGTGTTTTCCTTTGAAACTGGGAATCAACATGCCATGTGGACATATCCAAAACAGTCCAACATCAGCAGTGAGAATGACGTGATATCCTGGAAGTCAAACGACATTACTTGAAAGTGAATGCTATGCTGAAACCGATAACAGCTTTGGCACAATGCTGTCTTTTTCCACACTGTTTCTACTTTTGTATTTTGTCAAAGCTTTCGTTTCATTTCGTTTCGAAAATGTCACACAAAAGACAGCAGCAGAAGGCAGAGGATGCAGCCTCAGATTCATTTAAATGCCACTGTAAGAGACATCCACACATGCCAACAACAACATCAGATCCTGACTCAAAATGAAAACACAAAACATCAATAAATAAGCAAAAATAAAGATCAAATCAGTAAATATTGTAATTATTATTATTATTATAAATAAATAAAGACAGAAAAGAAAAAGGCCAGAACAGTGCGATTAGCAAACACCACGTCTAGATAAGAGCTGCAACATACAGAAACACGCGTTCATCAGAATAAAAATGATGGCTTTGTATATTGACAGCAAATGCTTAGAATTCAAGAACAAATGTGCCATGATGGCGCTTAGATCACCTGCTGGTAACATCGGTCTAATCTTCACATGTACATACCTGTAAAATACTCATGTGCGTATGTCTATAAACATTCAAAGCAGAGAAACAGGGGAAAACAGAAAAAAGTAAAAGAAAACAACAAAACAACAACAACAACAACAACAATTTCAAACAACAGCTCGTGAAAACGGTGAAATGACTCGTACATATCAGCATTTCTAGTTTTACACAAAGCACAGTCTCTTTACGTAAAATTGATTGAACTCTGCAGAACGGTCATCATCATCATAAGGTGCCCTGCCTCATGGCGTTGGCGACCATGGACTTCAAACCATCTCTATCTCTCGTTGCCCCCAGCATCTCCCAAACCCTCCTCATCCCCAGCCAATCTGCAAGTCCGTCCAGCATTCTCTCCCTGGGTCTACCTGGTGCTCTCTTTCCCTCCAGCTTTCCCGTTGTGACCAGGTGTTCCAATTCCTCTTTCCTCATAAAATGGCCTATGAATGCTGCCTGTCTTTTCCTAATCTTCCTTATGAGTGATCTATTTGTCTCTGCCTCCATCAAGACTGTCTCGTTTGTTTTCTTTGCTGTCCATGGAACTCTCAACATTCTTCTGAGAAACCACATCTCGGCTGCCTCGATCCTGCTCTGGCTTTGCTTGCTGACTGTCCACGCCTTGCATCCGTACAACAGTATTGGTTCTATATAACATTCAAAGACTCTCTTTCCGATGTTAATTGATAGGCATTTGTTGGTAAGAATGCTTGTCAACTTCTTGAATGCTGTTTTGGCTTGGCCGATTCTGCCAGCTATTTCCGATGTGCATCTGCCGTCTGATGAAATGACCGTTCCCAGGTATTTGAACTTATTAACCTGTGTCAAGGTTGTGCCATTTGCTGTTATTTAGCAGGAGGGGATTCCATGTTTTTTACTGATCACCATGACTTCAGTCTTCCTGCTGTTTGCAGAACGGTAAAACTGTGTAAATGCGTTCTGACGAAAACACAAAGCCTGAATTTATTGTATCGTGTTGTCCAGTGATTCAGATCTCGTGTTGCCCTGTATACAAGTAGTTTTATTCTGATCCAGCAAGCAGACAGTGTGTGGAATATACATATAGTGCACGTCTGCTCAATCTACTGTCAGTTTTTATAGAGCCAGTGCCCCATTTCCCGCTTTTTATAACATCTGACACTGAAGATAAATATTGCATTTCCATTTTCTGCCAAAATCATAAAAAAGAGAGAACTATTCCTGTCGAAGTGTGGCGAGATGATTGGTGTGTCTGTAAACAAAGCCCTCCTGCACAGATCTGTTTAATGATGGATCTTTACTTCACTTTACGTTGGGCTGAGCGGTCTGGCTTAAATTAGCAAAGCAACTTGATGCTGGAACTTCTAAATTGTCTGGTCCTAAACATGGAAATATTTGGGGGAAAAAACATTTTCAGGTAGTTATGGATGAATTTTTATTTTTCAATAAATCATTAATCAAAAACCAATAAGATGTTTACTTCTGAATACATTTTGGACTCGTTTCTAATATAACAAATTGTTAATGTAAGGAGAAGGAAGGTAGAGAAGTAAAGACGTTTGATTTCAGTTATCAGTTTGAAACAATGAACCCTTTTCTGTGTCACTCATGAACAAAGAATACCTGAAACAAAGAGGAACAGGAGAACGTAAGTTGGGTTTGGTTGTGTCACTGTTAAGCTGATATTTAGACACACGTCTTTTGTCTGGTATTGTGTCTGCTGTTGAGGTGCTGTTGTTGCCTGGGTTGGTGAAGCTGGACGCTGGCAGCTGTTCTCCTCTTCTGGCATATAAAGAACAGAGGGTAGGCCTGTAACCAGCCTATGACGTCTGTGTCTGTACATAACGTGTTGTGTTTCTATAGTGATATCATTACTACACGTACCTCCCCTTCCCCCCAAACACACAGCTTGAGTCAGTCCGCAGTAACGGTCGACCTTTTGCCGGGAAAACGGTATCATCAGCTGTACATATACATATCGACATCAGTTAAGTAAGTAATGACCGAGTGTGTGTGTGTGTGTGTGTGTGTGTGTGTGTGTGTGTGTGTGTGTGTGTGTGTGTGTATGTGTGTGTGTGTGTATGTGTGTGTGTGTGTGTGTATGTGTGTGTGTGTGTGTATGTGTGTGTGTATGTGTGTGTGTGTGTGTGTGTGTGTGTGTGTGTGTGTGGGGTATGTGTGTGGAGGGGGGGGGCAGGATAAAACTGCTTTCCGTGTCTTCTAAATGGCTGTCTACAGTATCAGTGACTGTGACCATCAACATGACTCATGCATGTCTAAATCTGTATACAGTGTTCCTTGCCCTTCCGGCTAATTATAGAACCTGGGTACAGCGGAAGTCCACCGCAAGAAACAGCACGCAGAAACAGATCACAGATCTGGACCTTTGGACGTTTCACAAAATTGGCCAATACTCAAACCTACATGAACTAAAAAGGGGAAAACTAACAACAATAACAACAACACACATATATATATTTGTTTTTTGTTTTTTTTGTTTGTCTATTTGTTTGTTTTTGTTCAACGTCCATTTCAGAACAATCTGACCTTAAAATCTAAGAAGCCAACATTAAGCTAGTCTTGTTAAACATTTATTTTCTCAGGTTAGGAGAAGTCATTAGAACAGACCATTGATTTAAAGTGTATCTGGTTGGGAGGTAGGGGGGGGGGGGGCTGCTGGTGGATGCGTGATCCTGACACCATTTATGTCCATGTAATTGTATCTATGCATAATTGCACACTGGATGCCTATTTCTAAACCTGAATACGAAAACTCATGTCTGTGCAAAAACACACGATGTATTGTGCCTTGAATCCGATACTTTAATACTTAATGTTAATGAATGATCGCCATTTCTCGATTTAACAAAAAAACATGACCATGACTAATCACATAACCTGGTTTCTCACAATCGCATTCTGTTCGCACAAACTGTAAACTCGTCAAAGAACGAATGGTAGAGAACCAACTATTCATCGGCGAACATAGTGAAAGTGTTGCTCAGTCACCTTCCTCCATGCTTTACCTTCCCCAACCACGAACAGTGTCAGGCACCCCATTCACAGCACTGTCGGTCACACGCACAGTTGTAAGCCAGAGCCAGACTCGAACCCATGTATTCAGACTGGAAGGTGACCATTCAACGTCGGCGCCATCCAGGCCTCAGACACTGACATGCAGTAAATCATTGTAGCCTGGATTAGGCTGAACGTACGTATGCAGGACTATTACATTCCGGTTCTGATGTGGCTATGCTTGTTAGTACTGTACCCTGCATCTGGCCATGCCAGACCACTGCCCGACAGTATAAGACCCTGATAAGACATGACATGCACACATAGAACATCATCACGTCAGTTTTTTTACCCTTTACTTGACTATACCAGGACCGAGGTGGTCATTGGGGTTCCACGGTTTTAGCAGCATAGTCTCCATCACTGGCAGTTCTGTGCTGTCACTATACATCTGGTGCACGTGTTGTCCAGTCCCTTCTTGAGTGTTATCAATTTCTCTTTTCCCCTATTTTCTTCATCTTTTAGTGTTATCAATTTCTCTCTATTACCCTATTCTTTCTTTTCTATTCCTTAGTGTTATCAATTTCTTTTCTTTACCCTATTTCTTCATTCTTTGCTGTTATCAATTTCTCTTTACCCCTATTTTCTTCATTCTCTTAGTGTTATCAATTTCTCTTTACCCTATTTTCTTCATTCTTTAGTGTTATCAATTTCTCTTTACCCCTATTTTCTTCATTCTTTGTGTTATCAATTTCTCTTTACCCCTATTTTCTTCATTCCTTAGTGTTATCAATTTCTCTTTACCCCTATTTTCTTCATTCCTTAGTGTTATCAATTTCTCTTTCCTTTTCTCATTCCTTAGTGTTATCAATTTCTCTTTACCCCTATTTTCTTCATTCTTATGTGTTATCAATTTCTCTTTACCCCTATTTTCTTCATTCCTTAGTGTTATCAATTTCTCTTTACCCCTATTTTCTTCATTCCTTAGTGTTATCAATTTCTCTTTACCCTATTTTCTTCATTCCTTAGTGTTATCAATTTCTCTTTACCCTATTTTCTTCATTCCTTAGTGTTATCAATTTCTCTTTACCCTATTTTCTTCATTCCTTAGTGTTATCAATTTCTCTTTACCCTATTTTCTTCATTCCTTAGTGTTATCAATTTCTCTTTACCCATTTCTTCATTCCTGTTATCAATTTCTCTTACCCATTTTCTTCATTCTTAGTGTTATCAATTTCTCTTTACCCCTATTTTCTTCATTCCTTAGTGTTATCAATTTCTCTTTACCCCTATTTTCTTCATTCCTTAGTGTTATCAATTTCTCTTTACCCTATTTTCTTCATTCCTTAGTGTTATCAATTTCTCTTTACCCCTATTTTCTTCATTCCTTAGTGTTATCAATTTCTCTTTACCCCTATTTTCTTCATTCCTTAGTGTTATCAATTCTCTTTACCCTATTTTCTTCATTCCTTAGTGTTATCAATTTCTCTTTACCCCTATTTTCTTCATTCCTTAGTGTTATCAATTTCTCTTTACCCCTATTTTCTTCATTCCTTAGTGTTATCAATTTCTCTTTACCCCTATTTTCTTCATTCTTTGGTGTTATCAATTTCTCTTTACCCCTATTTTCTTCATTCTTTAGTGTTATCAATTTCTCTTTACCCCTATTTTCTTCATTCCTTAGTGTTATCAATTTCTCTTTACCCCTATTTTCTTCATTCCTTAGTGTTATCAATTTCTCTTTACCCCTATTTTCTTCATTCCTTAGTGTTATCAATTTCTCTTTACCCTATTTTCTTCATTCCTTTTGTTATCAATTTCTCTTTACCCTTATTTTCTTCATTCCTTAGTGTTATCAATTTCTCTTTACCCCTATTTTCTTCATTCCTTAGTGTTATCAATTTCTCTTTACCCTATTTTCTTCATTCCTTTGTGTTATCAATTTCTCTTTACCCCTATTTTTTCATTCCTTAGTGTTATCAATTTCTCTTTACCCCTATTTTCTTCATTCCTTTAGTGTTATCAATTTCTCTTTACCCCTATTTTCTTCATTCTTTGGTGTTATCAATTTCTCTTTACCCTATTTTCTTCATTCTTTGGTGTTATCAATTTCTCTTTTACCCCTATTTTCTTCATTCTTTGGTGTTATCAATTTCTCTTTACCCTATTTTCTTCATTCTTTGGTGTTATCAATTTCTCTTTACCCCTATTTTCTTCATTCTTAGTGTTATCAATTTCTCTTTACCCATATTTTCTTCATTCCTTAGTGTTATCAATTTCTCTTTACCCATATTTTCTTCATTCCTTAGTGTTATCAATTTCTCTTTACCCTATTTTATCGATGTTTTTGCTGAAGGATGCTGTTTAGCCAATTGAGATTTTTTGACATAGCCATACGTTTGTCTCAAAGGATCCGATGACTTGTTGTGACTATTTCTTGAACAGTTGAAGATTACTTAAATTCATCAGAAAAGCTCTTCACTGACTTGTAGTTACGTAAAAGGTTTTCCACTCTGTGTATTTGCAGTACCTGTGTGCCAAGTAATAAGTAAGATAAATCCGATGTGTTACCTGGCTTTCGTTAGTTCCTTTACTGAAGAGCAGTGTTAAAACAAACAAAGTGGGGACAACTTGGAAAGGAAGCCAACTGACCTCTGCGCAACCCATCATCCATTTGCCATGTGAATGATGCAGTGTTGGTTTTTAGGTGGTGCACTGGAAATGTCTGCAATTAGCTCCCTTGCTATTTGGCAAAATGTTACACGTTTTTGTGTTTGCTTAGTTTTGTTTGTTTGTTTTGTTTGGGTTTTTTTTTCTGCTGCTGCACTTGCTGTTGTTACTGCTGTTGTTCTTGGTAATTTTGTGATTTCTTTATTTACAGAATTTTTTTTTATTTTCTTTGTTGTTTTTAACGTAACAACTTGGTTTATTGGTTGACTGCTTTGATTACTCATAACACGATTTAAGTCTATTCTGAAGCGTATCGTATATGTTTTCTATTAGTTCAACACGATCTCACTGTCTCTGTCTGTCTGTTTGCACGTGCGTGCTCGCCTGCACGCACATTTACTTGTGTGCATATAAAATATGTCAACGAGGATTTGATGGTTTTACTTTCTTTACAAAACTTATGCTATTTAACATACCTTTTTGAAATTTCTGAATACTGATATTTACATGCACTAATCCCAATAGGGTCACAGTAATCAGAACTATGTAAACTATGAAAAAAATTCTCAGATGTATCTGCGAAACGAATTAATGGCCACAGAAGCTAGTAGAGTTTTTACAATGTGATGATAATGATGGCGAGGAGGACGACAATCATGATGCTATGGAGTTCCATCTAGGATTAAGACTGCATGATAGGGCTGTACTCCATGCTTACTGTCATAATACATGTACATCCTGGCGTCAACTAGATCTGAGAGATACAGACACCTGCGGCGTTGGTCAAATGATTTGAGCAACACCCTCAATGACGCATCCGTGAGATGGATGAGACTTTGCTGTGTGGTCCCAGTCTTCCTAATGTGTCCATAGCACGCCCAACTCTGTGTAAGAGCTGGATAGTGCCCAAAAATCCCACAATAATTTTTTTGGGGAGGATTCGAACCCACAACCCTCTAGTCAGAAGTCCATCCGTAAAACAAAGTTTAAGGCATGACGGAAAGAAGATTATCAGTGAGCTGTAACCATCTCAAATTAATGTTACCGTTACCATCTGATTATGTTCTTTTCTTCTTGTGCCAGACCCACTTTTTCCCTCACATCAAAGGCAATGCTCTTTGTTGTTGTTCTTCTTCTTCTTCTTAACTTAACAGCTGAACCAACATTTGCCAAGAATTTGTACTTTAGCTGATGAAGGTTAAAGAAGTCAGCTTGCAAAATGTAGCTGTAGTCGTTTTTTAAACATTCGGAAGCAATACTCAATGTTGGAGTGGAAAAAATGGTGAGGGTTGTGGTGATAGTTGTACGATCCCAACCTCCTTCTCTCTCTCTCTCTCTCTCTCTCTCTCTCTCTCTCTCTCTCTCTCTCTCTCTCTCTCTCTCTCTCTCTCTCTCTCTCTCTGTTTCTGTGCGTGTAGACACGAGCTCACGCGCGCATGTGCGTGTTTGTTGTTGAGGTCTTTTAGTGTCGTCATAAAGTGGATAATCGTTTCAATCACAGACAGTTAATGCTCTGCGGGTAGTTGTCTTTCAAGTCACTTGCTTGTTCTGTGGAGTGCTGACAGGAACTCAGACATCATCACCTTCACATCATTACCTTCCTGCAGTTGTTTCCACTGCCGTCTTCTTTAGGCCAGCAAGCGAGGTGGTCGTGGAGAGTGTGTGGGAGTGGTGGGGAAGACGAGCGGGTTTCATACATTTGACAGTCTTCTTTTTGGAGAGTTCCTTGACTATATACATCTTGGAAACCTGACTTCAGTTTAAAGGAATTTTAGCCCTTTTTTGAGAGTTCCTTGACTATATACATCTTGGAAACCTGACTTCATTTAAAGGAATTTTAGCCCTTTTTTGAGAGTTCCTTGACTATATACATCTTGGAACCCTGACTACAGTTTAAAGGAATTTTAGTTGACTTCTTGTCTTCTTTTTATGTCTGGTGCCACCAGTCATACAAACAGGAGAACATGTTAATTCCATCAGTCTTTTCTCCAATGACATTTTACCGTACAATAAGTCTTTCAAGTCTCTATTGTCTAAATGAGAGGGTGGGAGATGTACTTGCAGCGACAAGGGATAGATTCGTATAGAGGGCCATGATCTCCAACGCCTTGTGGCAAGGCTTGTGATGATGATGATGATGATGATGATGATGATGATAATGATGATGACGACGACGACGACGATGATGATGATGATGATGATTGTCTCAGCTGTCTATCCATGCTGACATAAAATCTGCAATATGTCTGAAGGATGAAATACTGGGACTGTTGATCTTCTGGGTTTTGAGAATGAGTGTTTCATCGTTTTTCACAGTGTTCTTCTAATCCCACGACTGGCGTAATTAAGGTGGAGACTCATGGAACTCAGCGAAACAGGATCGTCCATCTCTCTCTGTGAGCTGTAGCAACAGACACGTTAGCTATACTGCAACCAGTCCAGTCTTTGTATCTCCCACCTGACTCTTTGTCCGTTGACGTTGGCAATGACCTCCTTTTTGTCTCTCCTGTCCGTTCAGGAGACTTACCACAAAATTTGTTGCGCCTGTTTCTTCTCCAAGTACTACCGTAAAAGAACAATTCATCGTCATCAGACAAATACAGACCTAGCTCGCTTGTGCCATGTCCACTGTAGTGGAAGCAAGACAGCTCCTGAGTGTGGTTTACATAAAAGTGTTTTGTCAGATAAATCTGATTCATTACTTTTTGCAAAGCTTCATTTGAACAGTAATAACAGCAAAGGTGACAACGCGATAACAATCACAACGACAAATAAGTAATAACAATGATAGTGATGACTCGTAAATAACTGGAAGAAGGAGGAGGTGACTGTGAACCCCTTTCAGACAGTTTTCTGGCATTACTGAATTGTCCCGGCTAGAAAGACCTACCCTGACGTAGTCAGACCTGACACAGTGTGCTGACACTGAAGTATAACCCTGTCAGAGGGCACTGACCATGGCATGGATTGTCGGCCCGTAAATGTCAGACACATTGACACTTTATGTAAAATAGGGTTGCATTGGTCAGCATGGTGAAAAATTCCCAATCCAATATACCATGAGTGGACGCATTCCAAGAAAGCGAATATGTTTAACATGAATGTAATAATAGTAACAATAATAAAGATAATGATAACAGTCATAACAACAATAACAAAACCTCAACATTAATGATAATGATGATGATGACGATGATGTGTTTGATAAATTATAATGACATAAAAGACGAAACAAAACAGGACATGACAAAAAAAAAGCAACAAGAAAAAAAAGGGATATACTATTCTTTAAAATAACGAAACTTAGTCTAACAAATTTTCTGATTTTGCTTACAAACTCAAAATGATATAGGGGATAGGGTTGTAACTAAGCCAAGGCGTCGATAAATTTAGTTATACGTCGACTCAAGAAAAGAAAGAAACAAGCAAACAAGCCATAAAGCAAAGGAAAAAAACCCTAAAACATGTAAGAAAACAAGTAAACAACAACAACAACAACAACAACACAAGCGTGAGCACACACACACACACACACGTACACATAAAAAGACAGCAACTTAATTTTTTACTCAACACGTCAAAGGAACAGCAACTTCAAAGTGCTCACTGTGCTGTTCTGAGACTGACGTCAAACGCCTTTTCCCACTGAAGTGAGTTAATGAAAACTGCGCTGTAATTTTTACCCATTTAGGTTTTTATTAGTTTCACACGCGTACAAGACTGAGTACGCGCACATGAACGTACACAAGAGAACAAACACACAACACACCTTTCAAGCAAAGAACCTGACAAGGCGACTCAACATTGGAGGCAGATGGACGGATGATCATGTGAAAACTAATATTAGCTGTTATAATCTGAAGTTTCCTCGCCAGTGTATCAGAATTAGAGAAGAGTGGCAGAATGGTTCAGACGTTTGCCTGCCAATAACTAAACTCGAGGTTCCTGGGCTCGTTTCCCGTAGAGGTCTCGACTTTTCTCTTCAGTTTCACTGGAAAATCTAACTGAACATCCAGTCCTTCGGAAGGGAACGAATAACGAGTCGGATCTGTGTGCCTTCTAATCTGCGCAGGCTAAAGATCCCAGATCCCACAGCAGTCGAAAATCGTGAAGAGCACGGCATTCGCCTGGCTGCCCTCGTATAAAACATTGGAGAGATAGATTGATTTCCCAGGTCCCTCCCCTTGATGGCCAAGTATCCTTCTTGCCTTTCTGAAATCTTGGTTAAAAAAAATGTTGGGAGTGCTACATTGCGGCAACACGTTCTCAAAGAGGAGAGCAGCCTGAGTTTCACACGGTAAATCCACTGTGATGAAAGAAATGAATATGAATAAAAGAATTAGGAGCAGCCTCGTGTCATTCGTACGTTAATTTTTAATCCAGATCATATTTTGAGTTTGGAGTTTGTTCAAGAGGGATTCTTTGCACTCGGACAATTCCATATGTGCTCCATTCAAAGCTACCAATTATCTGGCAAACTCCCTAACCCTATAGAAAACCCTATACCATCATGGCAAGGTCTTGAAATAGGGAAGGGGGGGGGTAGGACTTATGACAGGAGAAATGCACATAAAATGTTCTGACGGTAACTGGAATATAAATGAAAGCGAATCACCCACTGGCCTAGAACCAGTCTTAGTAAACAACCCATCAGTTCATCAAATAAAGAAACATTTGTCAGCATATGCACTTTCTGACTGGAAAGAAACAGACTGAATGTTGTTTCATGTTTAAACGAGTGAAGACAATCTATTCAACAAAGGGCAAATAAAACTAGACAGTACATGTAGGTGGGGTAGCGTGTCAACCAGGAAGGAGGGTGGCATTACTAGCGACCTATACAAGACAAAGCGACTGGGAAAGGCTAATTTCAACTTGGCAGTGGGGTGACCATCCCCAACCCAGTGGGTCAAAGGTAGGAGCAGATGGTAGATGACCTTCAGATATGGAGGTTGTTGTTATTGTTGTTTAAAGCCCCACTGACTGTGTACATCCATATCAGAGATATAACTATCTCAAAACATACAAAAGTCCAAGGGGGAAAAAAAGAAAACCAAATTAAGTACACATATCAATGCATTTGCGCACATAATTTAAGGAGACACCCCTGGCGTTGACCGCTTCGTCCAATTTATCGCGCAGGGGATTCAAAAAACACACCTGAATACAAATTCAAGCACACCTAAGGACACTAACACATATAAAAACGGGCATAAATTACATAAAATTGCTTCCGCATATCTCACCTCCCTAAAGCCCAAAATGCACTCAATACATGTACCCATCTATCAATTCTAAGAAAAAGTGCGTAAGACATTATTGAACACATACAGGTGAATGGACTATTAAGGCAGAAAATGATAGGTAGAAATGACAGAAGGCAAAGGAGGAAGACAGAAACAAAGACAATGACAGAAAAGAGGAAATTTCTAGTACAGAATTTCCAGAAGGTGGGGATACTATTTATACTGAAAGAGCCCCCGGCATCCCCACAAGGGTAGATATGGAGGTTAGCTGCGAAATAATCCAAACTTGCCTGGACGAATAAGCAGTCCCAGACCGACTGGCGATAGTTTTCGTCAGGATGGGGTAGGGATGCTTTTGACAAGGCCACACTTGGGAAATGTTCTACATGTCCTAAGACAGAGCATCAGGCAGATAAAGAACACCTAAAGCCATAGGCCACTGCATTCATAGAGCAAATCTTTTGGCCTCAAGCTAAAGGCAGGGTAACTCCTATGAAGTTAACCTAGAGGGTTGTAGTTACAGGTACCAGGCCCACAGAAGCCATCTAACGAACCACGGTACTATGCAATACAACGTAAATGTCTGTATGGTCATTTACATCAGACAAGAATGGTGCTGTCCCGTTTTGCCCCAGAACTACCTCTGCCGTCCTTCATGATAGTCGGTAGAAATTGGGAAAAAACCAGGCCACAGTCACTGTCAGATGTGGCGTGACAATGTACACAATGAATGAAAAAAAGAAGAACAGTGGACAAGGCATTGCTCAAGAACTAGCAAAAGTTGGTACAAGTTCACAACTGAACAAGTTAATTCCTTCCATACTTTTTTGCTGTGGACACCGATTTCCGTGATTATGATAATAAAGAGACATTGGTATGAGACCAGGACAAACAACAGCAGTCCTGACATGACTCATACCAATCGAAAACCACCTCCCTAAAGTCCAAACTAAAACTCGCACAAGCACTCATCATGTATGTCTATCAAGCTCGAGTTATTCACACAATGATCACAATACCAACTTAAAAAGTTCAGTAAACTCGAGCACGACCCTGGACACCAAAAGTTACCTATCCACATGAGAGGCAGGTTATATGGAATAGTCATATTACAGGATCAACGGGCCAGGGAGAAGCTGAAGAAAACAGTATAAGGACCTCAATTGGCAGGAAGACTACAGAAACTGAGGACCACACGAAAGAATGAACAAAGATGGATTTCCACCAAAGACTTATTGAAACAGAACCTTAAAGACAGGCATGCAGATTACCCAAACTACAACAACAGGATCAGTTATGCTTTAGGTAAAGTAGCAGCCTGAAGACTAGGACAGAAGTAACAGGACGCCAGCAGAAGCCGCAGCAGCAGTAGTAGTAGTTGTCATCGTTAATGTTAAAACAATCATAATAGTTTGAGGATTTTTCCACCTTCATAATTCTGCTTATGTAGTCTACATCAAGTCAGAAGACAATAAGCTGTAGACGTTTGTAATACAAAATCTCACCAAAAGGATAATTATTATATATACACAAAACTCCCACTCTTCCCTGGTGACCATCTCCCTCCCTCCCTGTTCATCCCGTCTACGACCACCTCGCCGGTTGGCCTACCGGTGAAAACAGTGGAAGCAGGTGCAGGGACGTAACGATGTCAAGGTGATGATGTCCGAGTTCCTGTCAGCACTCCACAGAACAACCAAGTGACTTGAAAGACAACTACCCGCAGAGCATTAACTGTCTGTTTTTGAAACGATTATCCACTTTATGACGACACTAACAGACACTTAACTACAAACAGGCACGTGCGTAGGTGCGTGCACACCTACATACAAAGAGAGGGGGGGGAGAGAGAGAGGGGAGGGAGGAAGAGGTACATAATCCCCCAAACTACTACTACCACCTTCCTTCTAGAACACGAAATCTTGATTTTCAAGATTTCCAATGTGAAAACCAACCAACCAACCAACCAAACAGCAAGCAACAAACAAACAAGCAAACATCTGAAAACAAACAAAAACTAAGATGATCAAGCCATTCTTAAAATCTCCATTTTCATACATGAAGTTTTTGTAACCTACCAAAACAATCCAGATTTCATATTTTGTCAAGATCACTGTGACATTGAAGAAGCACTGGATAAATTTAAACTGAAGGTGAAGTGAAGGTAATGCTAAAGGAGAAGTGAAGGTAATGCTCAAGGTGAAGTGAAGGTAATGCTAAAGGTGAAGTGAAGGTAATGCTCAAGGTGAAGTGAAGGTAATGCTAAAGGTGAAGTGAAGGTAATGCTAAAGGTGAAGTGAAGGTAATGCTAAAAGTGAAGTGAATGTAATGCTAAAGGTGAAGTGAAGGTAATGCTAAAGGTGAAGTGAAGGTAATGCTAAAGGTGAAGTGAAGGTAATGCTAAAAGTGAAGTGAATGTAATGCTAAAGGTGAAGTGAAGGTAATGCTAAAGGTGAAGTGAAGGTAATGCTAAAGGTGAAGTGAAGGTAATGCTCAAGGTGAAGTGAAGGTAATGCTCAAGGTGAAGTGAAGGTAATGCTAAAGGTGAAGTGAAGGTAATGCTAAAAGTGAAGTGAATGTAATGCTAAAGGTGAAGTGAAGGTAATGCTAAAGGTGAAGTGAAGGAAATACTCAAGGTGAAGTGAAGGTAATGCTCAAGGTGAAGTGAAGGTAATGCTCAAGGTGAAGTGAAGGTAATGCTCAAGGTGAAGTGAAGGTAATGCTAAAGGTGAAGTGAAGGTAATGCTCAAGGTGAAGTGAAGATAATGCTCAAGGTGAAGTGAAGGTAATGCTAAAGGTGAAGTGAAGGTAATGCTAAAGGTGAAGTGAAGGTAATGCTCAAGGTGAAGTGAAGGTAATGAAGGTGAAGTGAAGGTAATGCTAAAGGTGAAGTGAATGTAATGCTCAAGGTGAAGTGAAGGTAATGCTAAAGGTGAAGTGAAGGTAATGCTAAAGGTGAAGTGAAGGTAATGCTAAAGGTGAAGTGAAGGTAATGCTAAAGGTGAAGTGAAGGTAATGAAGGTGAAGTGAAGGTAATGCTCAAGGTGAAGTGAAGGTAATGAAGGTGAAATGAAGGTAATGTTCAAGGTGAAGTGAAGGTAATGCTAAAGGTGAAGTGAAGGTAATGCTAAAGGTGAAGTGAAGGTAATGCTAGAGTGTAGCAACAGTGAAAGGAGAATTTAAGTATTGTCAGAAGTTTCTGAGACAGTGCCTTTCCCACATTTTTCTCAGAAAGTACTGATTCTGGGCACTTTTTGTTTGTGTGACCTTGACTCTGGCATCATGACTACCAAACTGAAGCATTTTCGACTCCTAAATGATCCGCATCTTATCAAATCTAGACACAGCTGAGAAAATCTTGATGAAAATGTTTTTGTTACAGACACACCCAGACACACACCTCTCTCTGGTCGACGATATGAAAGAATCTCCCTTTTCTTTGAAACAGAACAAAGAAAACAAAAACAAACAGGTAAAGGCCACCTAAGCCATGTTTTGCAGCAGAGTCTTTATGTTCATCAGTACAGCTTCCAGATCTTAAGAAATGTCAATCGACTTTTTCAAAAGAAGCAGAAGATGAAGACAAAGGGTTGATGCAGGAAAATACATAAATAAAGAAGACAGGGTAATAAGATAATCACGGTAACATTATTCTGAGATGGTCAAGTCATCTTGACAATCTCCCTGCTTCTCGTATTGTTAGGTACACTTTGTACAGCTGACCAATCATCCTTGGGTGATATGTATCCTGTATAATAACTGACCTTTTATCTGTAGGTACATTTGTATAACTGACCTCATATCCGTGGGTATATTTTGTCTAACTGGCCACCTATCCTTGGGTATGTTTTCTATCACTGATCTTTAGATATGTTTTGTAGAACTGACCTCATATCTTTAGGTATATTTTGTGTAACCGACCTCCCATCCTTGGGTATAATTTGTATAGTTGATTTCCTATCCTTCAGTATATTTTGTATAACTGACCTATCCCTACGTATAATTTATATAACTGACCTATCCCTTGGTATATATTGTATAACTGACCTCCCATCCTTGGGTATGATTTATATAGTTGATGTCCTACCCTCAGGTATATTTTGTGTAACTGACCTCCTACCCTCAGGTATATTTTGTTTAACTGACCTCCCCTGTCCTCAGGTATATTTTGTATAACTGACCTCCTACCCTCAGGTATATTTTGTGTAACTGACCTCCTACCCTCAGGTATATTTTGTTTAACTGACTTCCCCTGTCCTCAGGTATATTTTGTATAACTGACCTCCTACCCTCAGGTATATTTTGTATAACTGACCTCCTACCCTCAGGTATATTTTGTTTAACTGACCTCCCCTGTCCTCAGGTATATTTTGTATTGTGTAACTGACCTCCTACCCTCAGGTATATTTTGTTTAACTGACCTCCCCTGTCCTCAGGTATATTTTGTATAACTGACCTCCCCTGTCCTCAGGTATATTTTGTATAACTGACCTACCCTACGGCATATTTTGTATAACTGACCTCCCATCCTCAGGTAAATTTTGTCTAACTGACCTACCCTACGGTATATTTTGTATAACTGACCTCCCATCCTCAGGTATATTTTGTCTAACTGACCTACCCTACGGTATATTTTGTATAACTGACCTCCCATCCTCAGGTATATTTTGTATAACTGACCTACCCTACGGTATATTTTGTATAACTGACCTCCCATCCTCAGGTATATTTTGTATAACTGACCTCCCATCCTCAGGTATATTTTGTATAACTGACCTCCCATCCTCAGGTATATTTTGTATAACTGACCTCCCATCCTCAGGTATATTTTGTATAACTGACCTCCCATCCTCAGGTAAATTTTGTCTAACTGACCTCCTATCCCTTGATATGTTTTGTAGAACTGACCTATCCTTATGTATATTTTGTAGAACTGACCTATCCTTATGTATATTTTGTATAACTGGTCTATCCTTATGTATATTTTGTATAACTGGTCTATCCTTATGTATATTTTGTATAACTGACCTATCCTTATGTATATTTTGTATAACTGGTCTATCCTTATGTATATTTTGTAGAACTGGTCTATCCTTATGTATATTCTGTAAAGCTGGTCTATCCTTATGTATATTTTGTATAACTGACCTATCCTTATGTATATTTTGTATAACTGGTCTATCCTTATGTATATTCTGTATAACTGACCTATCCTTATGTATATTTTGTATAACTGGTCTATCCTTATGTATATTTTGTATAGCTGGTCTATCCTTATGTATATTTTGTATAACTGACCTATCCTTATGTATATTTTGTATAACTGGTCTATACTTATGTATATTTTGTATAGCTGGTCTATCCTTATGTATATTTTGTATAACTGACCTATCCTTATGTATATTTTGTATAACTGGTCTATACTTATGTATATTTTGTATAACTGGTCTATCCTTATGTATATTTTGTATAACTGGTCTATCCTTATGTATATTTTGTATAACTGGTCTATACTTATGTATATTTTGTATAACTGGTCTATCCTTATGTATATTTTGTATAACTGGTCTATCCTTATGTATATTTTGTATAACTGGTCTATACTTATGTATATTTTGTATAACTGGTCTATCCTTATGTATATTTTGTATAACTGGTCTATACTTATGTATATTTTGTATAACTGGTCTATCCTTATGTATATTTTGTATAACTGACCTATCCTTACGTACATTTTGTATAACTGACCTATCCTTATGTATATTTTGTATAACTGACCTATCCTTATGTATATTTTGTATAACTGGTCTATCCTTATGTATATTTTGTATAACTGGTCTATCCTTATGTATATTTTGTAGAACTGACCTATCCTTATGTATATTTTGTATAACTGGTCTATCCTTATGTATATTTTGTATAACTGGTCTATCCTTATGTATATTTTGTATAACTGGTCTATCCTTATGTATATTTTGTATAACTGACCTATCCTTACGTACATTTTGTATAACTGACCTATCCTTATGTATATTTTGTATAACTGGTCTATCCTTATGTATATTTTGTATAACTGGTCTATCCTTATGTATATTTTGTATAACTGACCTATCCTTACGTACATTTTGTATAACTGACCTACCCTTGAGTATATTTTGTATAACTGACCTATCCTTATGTATATTTTGTATAACTGACTTACCCTTAGGTATATTTTGTATAACTGGTCCACCCTTACGTATACTTGTATAACTGGTCTATCCTTAGGTATATTTTGTATAACTCACCTATTTTAAAGTATATTTTGTATAACTGACCTATCCTTAAGTATATTTTGTATAACTGACCTATCCTTAAGTATATTTTGTATAACTGACCTATCCTTAAGAATTTTTTTGTATAACTGACCTATCCTTAAGTATATTTTGTATAACTGACCTTTCTTACGATATATTTTGTATAACTTACCTTTCTTTAGGTATATTTTGTATAACTTACCTATCCTCGTGTTTTTGTGTTTATTTTGTATAACTGGTCTATCTTTAGGTGTATTTTGTATAAATGACCTTAAGATAAGTCAGTCCGAGTCAGACATGTCGAAAACGATGTCCATGTTAGCTCAGGCAATTTCACCAATGTTTGATTAAATTCCTTGTGTAAACAGCTCGGATATTCCCTCTCAAACGTATCACAATACTGGTTGGTATTGTTCAAATAATGGTTTAGCCAATGTCCACTTTAGTGTATATGCATGTCAAAAAGCTTCTCATACAATTTGAGTTAAATAAACGATTATGTATACAAATATAGACTTGACCACGTGAAAAAACTACAGAAATTCAGTCAAAATCAGACTTGTACAAAACTGCTTCCCTTCTCTCGTATATCCCTAGGTAAGTCTTGCTGACGTTCACACACACACACACACACACACACACACACACACACATACACACACACACACACACACACACACACGCACATACACATACACACACACATACACATACACACACACACGCACGCACGCGCACACACACATATGCACACACAGAGGGAAGGAGGGAGAGAGTGAGAGAAAAACACATAAAGACAGACAGACAAACCGACACACACACACACACATACACACACACACAGAGAGAGAGAGAGAGAGAGAGAGAGAGAGAGAGAGAGACACGCACACACAGACGCATATACACACAACACACACACACACACACACACACACACACACACACACACATACACACACATACACACACACCATCACACCACACCACACCACAACACAACACAAACATCATACAAGAGAGAGAGAGAGACAGAGACAGAGACAGACAGACAGACAGACAGAGAGAGCACTAGATCACCGTTTCACCAAAAAGCACCAATCCTTGGCAACCAGAAATCAAGATGCAAACATAGAGAAGACAAAGAAAACAACGGAAACAATAACAACAAGCACAACAGCAACAGATTAAAAAGAGAACTGTTTACTAATAAAGAGGGGAACTAATCACAGACACTCACAATGTCTGAATACTGCACTCAGGGAACGCCAACATTGCACTCCCCATCTCAAGTGGATTGGATGCACAAACAGTGCACTCCCCATCTCAAGTGGATTGGATGTACAAACAGTGCATTCCCCATCTCAGGTGGACTGGATGCACAGAGACCAGCCGGCTTCCTGTTCGGCTTGTCCCTAGTTTTGTTAAACACCGCTCTCCAATTAATAGGAACGAAGAAAAACCAGCGACGTCTCATTCGTCTTATGAAGTACATTGTACACATGTAACGTGAACAATCTGAAAAACTGTGTATATAATCATAGATCAACTAAAAGCTTTACTTTTTTTTTCGTGAGGTTGAGTTTCTTTTTCACTGGTCTGGGAGACCGAGATTTTAACTGAGTTATAAAAAATATTGTGTCCTTTGATATTTCAATCTATAGTGAAAAGGAATCTGAAACGGCACGTCTGTATTAGAGGATCAACCGGCCAAGAAGTACCCTTTAGTTTAAGAAACAGCAAGAAATTTCAAAAAGAAGTTAAACGGAAAAACAGATACCACCAACAATTGGACTAACCTGAGATCCCGTGACACACAAAGTGAAAGCACAGAAATGAAAAATGAGGTCTATATTATGTATACCATGGTACCTTTACATGGTCAGTCATGGAATGTATTAAGGTACCATGAAAGGCAAAGTTTTGCACGTTCTTGGGGAATGTTTATTTTCACATTTAGGTATCACTCTCCGTCACAGGCCTGCCAGTGTCAGATGCAAAGTACAGGGGGGGGGGGGGTGCAAAAGTAGGTATACAGTTATGAAAAAAAACACGTACAATACTCATTGCATTTATTATACAAACAGATGAATATTGCATATACATGTAATAACAAGCACAGCCTTAATCCCTCAGATACTCAAACTGCTTGCCGTCGGTATTCACAAACTCCTCTAAAATCATTGAAAACAGCTTACACTGCTAACAGTCGAAAACTCCGAGGGCCGGACTCTGGCGTGGAGATCATCAGGAGAGAATGCGTCGCTGTTTCGGGCTCTTCCTCTCTACAGCTTCAATGACGCACCGAGCCCCCTCACCGATGTGAGGTCTCCCTGCCAGTTCGACTGTAAGCCTTTGCTATCAACCGTCAGGACTCGCTCCAGGAGGTGTCCTCTCTCTTCAACCAGATCCAATGACTTGCTTTCTCTACGGTCTTCTGTAGAGCTTTTGTCATGGTTTTCATTTTCTTCGGACCAAGTCCAGCCACTTTCATCCACTTTCTGACGCTATTTGCGATGTAACCTCTGCAGCCGACTTCGACTGGGAAGTGCGTTGCTTTCCATCCCGCCTCCTGGCATTCATCGACAAGAGCCTCGTAGCGGAATTAAGCATCATGATAATGATGTAATACTTACTGTATACCTACTTTTGCACACACACACACACACACACACACACACACACACACACACACACACACACACACACACACACACACACCTCTATAATAATGTACAAGCACACTAGTGTTAGGTTCTGGAATGTACTAACAGTGCATGAATACGTCAAGCCTGATTAGGATACAATGACTATGTGCACGCTGGTGTCTAAAGACTGGGTGGTGCAGACATCAAATGGCCACATTGCAGTCTGACTGTATGTGTGTCCGTGTGGCGCCCAGTGCTGTTAATGGGCACCTGACACTATGCAGTGTTGGTGAAGGTAAAGCAGCGAGGAAGATGACCAGGCGCCATTTTCATAAATCTGACATAAGAATCACGGATATCTATCATTGACTACTTTACCTCCTGCACAGTGACTTTTCTTCTTTTTTCCCCCTCCTTAGAGGGAGAGATGTGTGAATGTTCATGGTGGTGGCCCCCAGAAGCAGTTCTGCACAGGTACAACGATACATTGATTGCAAAGCAATGAAATTGATGTCACGACATATTTCTATACCAAAAACACCATACACTAATTTTAGTCTCCTGATTTGTCGATCTAAGAATCATCATCATAAACATGTACCTTGCCGCATGCATGAAATTGTGGAGAACAGGCGCAGAGAGTAAACGAGAGAGACGCGAGAGAGACAGAGACAGAGAGAAAGAGAGGAAGGAGGGGGGAGGAGGGAGAGAGGGGGGAAGAGATAGAGACAGAGAGAGACAGAGACAAAAAAACACATATGATTATAGAGAAAACGAGAACAAATTTATTTACGAAGGTATGAAATAAGCAAAGTATGTTGTTGTTTTTTACATCCAACCCATGCCCACACAGTGTGCACATTACACTACACATGAATTATACATTGGCAAAGCAGATATTCCAACAACCTTTCGGTCAAAGATATATATATATATGGAGAGAGAGAGAGAGAGATTGAGAGAGAGAGAGAGAGAGAGAGAGAGAGAGACTGACACATGGTTTATTGTGAAGGCCACCGACCCATACACAAACCAGGGATTGGGGGGAGGGGATTACATTGTTAACATACATCTGCATACTTTTCATTCGAGAGAGACAGACAGACAGACAGACAGACAGACAGAGCAGAGACATATACACACCAGACAGAGGACACCGCAGAGAGAGATGTACATTTTTATTCTTCTTCTGCGCTCTGAGTATTCTGTGTGGGATGATTGTGTGTGTGTGTGTGTGTGTGTGTGTGTGTGTGTGTGTGTGTGTGTGTGTGTGTGTGTGTGTGTTGTGTGTGTGTGTGTGTGTGTGTGTGTGTGTGTGTGTGTGCGTGCGTGCTGCGAGCGTGGTGTGTGTGTGTGTGTGTGGTGCGCGCGTGTGTTGGTGTGTGCGTGCGTGCGTGCGTGCGTCGTGCGTGTGTGTGTGTGTGTGTGTGTTGTGTCTGCACGTTGAGCTGATTGTCTGGGCCAAGTGTACAGGTGTGATGTCTGCATAACTCCATCTTGTGTGAGTAGTGAATGGCAGCCGCAATAAGCGTCTTCATTATTGTTGTTGCGTACGTATGCATATTTTTGTTTACCTGTCAGAGCTATTTGTCCATGGAACTTTGCCAAGGACAACATCTTTGCTACAGCTGGTCCATTTATTTATATTCATTTTCATTGTTTTGTCACAGTGGCTTTATCATGTGAAACTCGGGCTGCTCTCCCCTTTCAATGCTCGTCGCCGCAGTGCAGCCCACCCATTTTTAACCAAGACGTTAGAAAGGCAAGAAGGGTAATTGGTTGTACCGGAATTTGGTTTACCGGCACATCTGGATGACTAGCATCCAGACTACCAACTCTAGGTCTATCACGGTTTCAGTTTCAGTTTCAATTTCTCAAGATGACGTCTCCGCGCTGGAATGAATTCCATATGCATAACGTCTAGGTGTCCCGGTCATGGAGAAGATCCCGAATGATTACGGTCATAAGCCTTAAGCCTGCAATGAACCCATGAGCTGGCCAGGTCCTGAGGTCCTACCTAGATGGTTCCTTAACCCTGAGGTCATACGGAAGTGAGGTGGCAGAGACCTCAACTTTTCCCGGGGCCAGCACCACGACGGCGGCGCCCACCCCCTCTCCCTCGCTTCAAATTCATATTCACTTTTTTTTAAACCAAGAAGGCTAATTGGTTTCAGGGGGTGGGACCTAGGAAATCAACCTATATCTCCAATGATTTGTACCAAGGCAGCCAGGCAATGCCTGCTCTTCACGATTTTCAACTGCCGTGGGATCTTTAGCGTGCGCGGCCAGGAGGCACACGGGTTCGACTCGTTTTTCGTCCCCTTCCGAACGACTAGACTTTCAGTTCCATTTTCCGGTCAGATAGAGGACAAAAGTCGAGGCCTCTACAGGAGCAAACCCTGGAACATCGAGTTTAGTTATTGGCAGGCGAACGTCTGAACCATTCTGCCACTCTTCTCCCTGAGAAGAAGGGGGGGGGGGGGGGGGGGGGGAGTCAGGAATGAAACCCGGGACGTCTAAATACTTGGCAGGTGTTTTAACCACAAGGCTACTGCTCCACTTTCTCAGTCACTCGCTCGCTCAGTCACTCACCCGCTTAAGATAGAAAGACAGACAGAGATGAGTAGGGGAAGAAACCAGAACGTAAGCAGGGTACAGATGTTAGCAGTTGTGGCATAAGGAAGCAACAGATTTTTCCCATCCAGCGCTAATCTATGATCTTACCTGTCGATTCCAGTGTACAGAAATAACAACCAGCGACTTTCTGCTAAACACTTTGTTCATCCGACAGCTAAAGTGAGAGTTCGCTCGCTCTTAGAGTATGGCTCAGTTCTGAGTCACTGCAAAACGTTACCTGCAAGAAACGAACCGTTTGTATTGGGAGAAAACTCTGTCTACCTGCGAACAGCCCGCAGTTCCTATTACAGGAATGTTAAGTCTGATGCACAGCAGTAAACTGCAGATTGCCGTCAAGGTCTTTTTCTGTAAGTGGTTTGGGAAGTTTCCAAGCTCATCAAATCAGAAAGACAAAAGGTTTGATGCATCTGCATGCTGCTTACGTTAGTAACGGCGACAACAGTTGCTTGAAAGGGAGAAGAGTGGCAGAATGGTTCAGACGTTCGCCTGCCAACAACGAAGCTCAAGGTTCCAGTGTTCGTTTCCCGCTGAGGCCTCCATTTTCTCCTTGGTTTAATTGGAAAATCCAATAACACCTAGTCCTTTGGAAGGGGACGAAAAACAAATTCGGACCCGTGTGCTTTCTCTGTCTCATGGAGGCTAATGCTTGTCTCTGTATTCTCTTCATGGAGGCTAATTGCTCTGTCTCATGGAGGCTAACTGTGTCTCATGGAGGCTAACTGCTCTGTATCATGGAGGCTATCTGTTGTTCATGGAGGCTAACTGAGTCTCATTGAAGCTATTGCTCTGTATCACTGAGGTTAATACTTCTGTCCAAGGAGGTTAATATTCTGTCTCAAGAGGTAATATTTTCTGTACATTGAGGTTAATACTTCTGTCTCAAGGAGGTTAATTTCTGTACAAGGAGGTTAATACTTCTGTCTACAGGAGCTTAATACTCTGTCACAATGAGGTTAATACTTCTGTCACATGGAGCTAATTGCTCTGTATCAATGAGGTTAATACTTCTGTCTCATGAAGCTTAATTGCTTCTGTCACAAGAGGTTAATACTTCCTGTCTCAAGGAGGTTAATTTTCTGTCACATGAGGCTAATATTCTGTCTCAATGGAGGTTAATTTTTTGTCTCAAGAGGTTAATTTCTGTCCAGGAGGTTAATTGTTTTCACAAGCAGGTTAATCGTTTTTCAAGGGTATGGTTAATAGCTCTGTTCATTCGAGGCTAATTGTCTGTAATTGAGGTAAGTGTTGTCCAAGTTGAGTAATGCTCTGTGATCATTAAGGTTGAGCTTCCGTCCATGTGCAGTCATTGCCACATTGAGGTTAATACTTCTGTCTCAAGGAGGTTAATTTCTCTGTCTCATTGAGGCTAATGGCTCTCTCATGGAGGTTAAATAATTGTTTTGTCCCAAGCAGGCTAATCGTGTCTCATTGAGACTAATTGGGTCTTAATGAGGTTAACTGTGTATAACAGGGGCTATGTGTGTCTAATGGAGGGTAATTGTTAAGTCCAAAGCGGTTACAGGTCACAGTACATTGATCAGTGATGCGTTGGACGCCCTCCCGTGCCAGTGTGCAGTCAGTGCACAGTCATTTACACTTACAGAGAGAAATTTTTGCCTTGATTCTGGTGTTCCTTTCCCCACTGTCTCGCTTACTGAAGCTCGTGGTTTTAAGCGCGCATACATACATACATACATACATACATACATACATACATACATACATACAACATACATACATACTTATATACATACATACATACCAACATACATACATACATTCATACATACACTACGTACGTACGTACTTACGTACATACATACATACATACATAATAATAATAATTAATAATAATAATAATAAATTACAATATTTATATAGCGCAAAATCTTGATAAAATCAAATCTAAGTGCTGAAACAGAAACCCACCCCCACCACACACACGCACGCACGCACGCCACACACCACACGCACCCAGCACGCCACACACACACACACACACACACACACACACACACACACATCACACACACACGGCTATAAATGGGGAGAAAGAATAAAAGCAATGGAAAATTATAGAGAGCATATTATATACAATTATATATTGCAATGTGATTCCCCTCCGAGTGGAGACAGGCTGCAGAGGGGATTGAGTGAGGTCAGGATTTTATGCAGAGGAGAAAAGGTGAGTTTTGAGAGCGGACTTGAAGGAGACAAAAGTGGGTTGCTGACGGACTGAGAGAGGAAGTTTGTTCCAGGAGAGCGGACCAGAAACAGAGAAGGCTCGTGGACCATAGGTATTGAGCTTAGTGCGTGGAAAGCGAAAGTCAAGAGATCGGAGGCAGAGCGGAGGGTACGTGAGGGAACATAGATCTCAAGTAGGCTTGACAGGTAATCGGGGGCTGCGTTATTGAGGCTTTTGTAGCACATGGTGTCTAGTTTGTACTGTATGCGCTTTGATACAGGGAGCCAGTGAAGTTGTGCCAGGAGAGGAGATACGTGGTCAGCTTTTTTCTTTTTGAGTACAAGGCGTGCAGCATTGTTTTGAATGCGCTGTAGGATGTGAGTGGTGGAGGCAGGAAGACCGGACAGGAGTGAATTGCAATAGTCAATGCGAGACATTATGAAGGAGAGAACGAGTTTTGCATTGTTTCCACAGAGAGATACTTCCTGATCAGGCTTATACGATGGAAGTGATAGTAGCAAGATCTGGCAGTTTGAGAAACAAAGTTGTTCATGGAGAGGGTAGAGTCAATGCAGACACCAAGGTTTTTAGCTGAATCAGAAATTGGGACTGATGTGTTACATACATACATACATACTTATATACATACAAACATACATACATACATACTTACATACATACTTACATACATACATGTGTGTTCGTCTGTCGTCGTCGACAATGACCACGGCTTCATGAAGTTGCTTTGAGTCAGTGTATCCGGAGGTGACTGATCAATCCGATCCGGGCACGGAAGTAACGTCCACAGGTTGGACATCTGTGGTCAGTTACTGTGGTTGAAGGGTTTGCAGCCCTAGCTTTCCGTGCAGCTCGTTTTTCTTGTGCAGATTGGATACGAGACACTTCTGAAGTGGTACATCCTGTTTTGATTCTTCTACGCCAGGCTGTACGGCGAGGGCAAGATTTTCCCAATTCTCCCAGTCCACGTTGAGGGACATACATACATTACATACATACATACATACATACATACATACATTATACATACATACATACATACATACATAATACATACATACATACTCATACATATATACATACATACATTACATACATACATATACACATACATACATACATACATATATACATACATATATAAACGCATAATTTCCATACAAAGATGAATATATACATATACTTACATGTGGATAAGTAAAGACATGACTTATCTGCATACACGATTTGGAACACAGTCCTACAAACTTACATATAGACCTTCCCATATACATGCATACATACAGATATACAAACATATACACACACTTACATAAACACTGACATTCTTATATACAGACATAGACACACACACACATGCCGCCAACGACTGAGTAAATGATAAGGAGTGGAGATTTTTTTTCCTGACCAGATAGGGGTAAAGATAGGTGTAATGTGACATTGAAACGAAGCAATCTAGTATTTTACTCCAGTAATGCTGTATATTTGAAATAAATTCTGGTTATGGTACATACACAATTGTGCGTACGTTTTCAGAAGAAAATGATGATGATGATGATGATGATGATGATGATGATGATGATGATGATGATGATGATGATGATGATGACGACGACGACGACGATGATGACGATGATGATGATAATGATGATGACGATGTCGAGGAAGAAGAAGAACAACAACAACAAGAAAAAGAACAAAAACAAAAACAAGATTATGATGAAAAAGAAGAAGAAGAAGAAGACGAAGACGAAGACGAAGACGAAGACGAAAAAGAAGAAGAAGAAGAAGAAGAAGAAGAAGAAGAAGAAGAAGAAGAAGAAAAAAGAAGAAGAAGAAGAAGAAGAAGAAGAAGAAGGAAGAAAGAAAGAAGAAGAGAACGACGAAGACGAAGACGAAAAAGAAGAAGAGCGAAGAAAAGAGAAGACGAAAAGAAGAACAAGATGAAAGAAGAAGAAGAAGAAGAAAATGATGATGATGATGATGATGATGACGACGACGACGACGACGACGACGACGACGAAGTAAATGTCATTCATCATGTAAACGTAAGGAACAAATACATTTCACTCATCAAACAAAACTTCTAGAACAACAAGTCACTGATCACGATCTAACCAGAAATCCCACCAAATGTTCAAATCATCAGCTAACAACACAACGTCGACGGAGGCACAATCAACACTTCAATATGTAACAAGACCTCCACTCAGACAGAATTGTTTTTGAGTTCCAAGTGTAAATTACGTCATAGTTTCCATCAGCATTCATGTTTCACACTGTATGTGTCGCAACACTGTCGCGTAACCGGCTAACACAGCATTGACTGAGGTTGATTCTGTTTCCCACCGTGCAGTAGTCAAGTGGGTAAGACGTCAGATTCTGATTGGAAGATCTGGGTTCGATCCTGCCTGGGTACCTCTGCCTGGTGGGTAACTTGGAGGGTTTTTTTTGTTTGTTTTTTTTTATCTTCCAGGTCAACTTGGTGCGGATGTGCTAGTGCTGAAACCTTTTTAGTGTGAACAGCATGTAGAACATCGAGCATGCACGTTAAAGATCCTGTTTGTTACGTCAGTATCTAATGGTTTATGGAAACATGAAAACACTCAGCATGCTCACCCATCGAACAGAGAGTATGCAGATTGTGCAGCAACATACGGCATGCACACTGTAGGCAAAACAACATGTGTACACGTGTCCGAGAAAAACCAGAACGCTTAAACCAAAAAACAAACAAAAAGGAAAAAAAAAAAAAAGAAACCAACCAACCAAAACCAAAACAAAACAAAAACAAAATCTGTTTTCCACTGTTGTCAGAAAGAAGAGAAAAAGGACAGGTACATGTTGTGTCCTTAACCCTTTGACTCCCGCAGCCTGTCCACCAGCATCCTGCATTGCCAACAATGCTAACAAAGCAAAAACTTAACCCTTTGACTCCCGCAGCCTGTCCACCAGCATCCTGCATTGCCAACAATGCTAACAAAGCTAAAACGTAATCCTTTGACTCCCGCAGCCTGTCCACCAGCATCCTGCATTGCCAACAATGCTAACAAAGCTAAAACGTAATCCTTTGACTCCCGCAGCTGTCCACCAGATCCTGCATTGCCAACAATGCTAACAAAGCTAAAACGTAACCCTTTGACTCCCGCAGCCTGTCCACCAGCATCCTGCATTGCCAACAATGCTAACAAAGCTAAAACGTAATCCTTTGACTCCCGCAGCCTGTCCACCAGCATCCTGCATTGCCAACAATGCTAACAAAGCAAAAACTTAACCCTTTGACTCCCGCAGCCTGTCCACCAGCATCCTGCATTGCCAACAATGCTAACAAAGCTAAAACGTAATCCTTTGACTCCCGCAGCCTGTCCACCAGCATCCTGCATTGCCAACAATGCTAACAAAGCAAAAACTTAACCCTTTGACTCCCGCAGCCTGTCCACCAGCATCCTGCATTGCCAACAATGCTAACAAAGCAAAAACTTAACCCTTTGACTCCCGCAGCCTGTCCAC